>CAOKZL010002815.1:0-220337 GCA_948472985.1 Iguana delicatissima | reverse complement strand
TACTGAGGAGAATCTTTTCCAACTCCTGGCATGACTCTCATTATTCAAAATCAAGCCTCCCTTTTCCTACTCTGAGTCGGCAACCATTTATAAGAGCTAGCCTTTCCTCATTCTTCCTTGAAACCCTTTGACTGTTAATTGCCGGCCCATTAAATCTTCATTAAAGAGGTCAGACTTGGTCCTGGAAAACGCCTTACTTTCTGTCAGGCTGAAACGAGTTGCCCCCACTGCCTGAATTGCAAAATCAGGCCTTTTCTTTTCTTTCCTCTTACACTTAGAGAAGACAATGAGATTCTGCATTGCTTCCTTACTATTTCTCATTAACACCTGAGGTTTTGCACTGACTTAATTTCTACCATTTTCCAGCCTCTGGCTGAGTTAACTTCTGGCTTAAAACAACAGAGAGCCCAAGGAGGAGGGGCTTCAGGAAATGGCTTCAAACGCCGAGAGACAACTAGAGAGGAAACAAACCATTTTTCCCACACTACAGCAGCAATAGTAAAGTTTCCACTAAATCCTCCTTTAAATTCTTTAACATACAGCCCAGAGGAGTCTGCTGGCTCTCTCCCCTCCCATTTCCTCCCAAGTTCCAGACAAGACACAATGGGAATGGGATTGACGCATGGGTGAAGGGGGTCCCGTGCGCCCACACAAAGGGGTTTTGACTCCAGTCACTCTAATATCGACCTAGCCACCTGGACGATCAACTGCATGGACGTAGGAAGTGCGATATTCACTCAAATCATACACGCTTCTTTCATTCAGACGAACAACCTCCCATCAGGCCCATTAAACCACAACTGAGACGTCTCATTTATTATTCCGCCATACCAAGAGTTTTTGGGGTTTTGTTCTCCACTGCTGAGAGGTACTCGGCCGAAACTCGGGGAGTGATCAGTTCCCCCTTCCCCCTTCCAAACATGAGGGGGGTCTACTCACCAGAGGGCCATGGGAGGCTTGGTTTCCAGCTGTAACCCGAGGTCCGTTGAGTGGATCGTTGTCGCCAGGGACACCACCACTCCCCCAACCAAACCTCTTCGACAAAAGGTCAAGGGCGCCCTGGGTTTTGTCAAGGGGGGGCCGCAATCCCCGACGTCCAAACGTCCGTCATGGGGGACAGAATAGCCCCTTCCCCAGTTTCCCGGCCAATGCACCAGAAATGTAGTGGCCAGAAAAGAGACGAAGACCAGGTTTCCAGGGAAAAATCAAAAAGCCTTTTTTATTGTCAACAATTTACTTGAGCAAGGATGACAGCTATCCCAGAACTGTCGTGCCCATTAATTAAGGTAGCATCACTATATACCTTTGGTCTTCCATGTCAGCAATCAATCATTCATTTAGCCAGCCCATTACAGAAGAAAAAGATCTTTGGTTAACTTTCCATTACATCATTAACTTAGCACACACGTGTACAGAAGAAAACAATGAGTTAGTTAGAAAATGATACAAAATGATGCATATGGCCAAAATGAGATAGTAGGGAGTATGCCTACTCCCTCTTAGTTCCCAGACACCTGAGTGAGTGTTGCAAGGCCATTCTTTAAAATTGAGATAAGACAAAGACATCTGCTATTTCACTCAGAGACTCAATTCAATTCGCTTATTTTTCCTATTCAAGTAGCAATTCCTTGGATTTAACCCCTTCACCAATAGATAAATTTCCACCGCTTCGTGAAGGAAATGTAAGGAGGATACAGCTGATTTCAAGTAGACAGCTGAGAACTAGACAGGAATTGGGCCGATACAGGTAACAATATAAAGAAATAATAGGGTATAATCTAACCCCCAGAACCCGCTCTTTCACTCAGAGATAAGTTCTTCAAGTGTTATAAATTACTTGCAACGAAAGGACAGCTAATATACTTACTGAAGTCTGTCAATAGAGAGTTAACAAGGAACACATTATGAACAATGGAAAAGCTAAGAAGGAGAAAATGCATGGCATACGGTTTCAAAATATAAATAATTTACTGTCCTGTCATTAAAAATAGTGCTACCAGAAGGGATCTAATACAAAAAGTGGTGCTTGGAGGGTTAGTACAGCCTCTCACAGAACTGGAACCGTAATGCTCTGTATGAAGAGGTTACGAAGAAAGAAAATCATAAAGAAATCTCGATTCTTTTGTTGTATTTATGAACTACCATTTTCATATCTGCAGGTTGCTCCTGCATGTCCTCAAACCGCCCCCGACCCATGGCGACCCAGGGGTGAACCCGCCATGGGCTTGTTATGTTACGGCAAGGATTTTTAGGATTTTAGGATTTTTAGCGGGGGATTAGCCCCTGCCCTCATAAGGGCTAAGACAGATGGTCGGCCATGGTCACCCAATGGGCCTCCATGGCTTACTGGCAATTCAAGCCCCGGTCTCCACACCCACAGCCCAACGCTACAACCTCTGTGAGCGCGGGACCGGTACAATGGAAGACCAGGGCTTCCACCGCCAAGGTTCACTCACCCCAGGGTCGCCACAAGCCAAAACAACCCGAAGGCACACAACCACAACAATCTATGGATGTAGGATGTTGTGGAAATGCCAGCGACTTGAAGGACTAGAGTCCAGCTCCCTGGACTTCAACACCATGGAGAATATATCAGCTCCTCCAAGCCAACTTAAAATGACTAGAAGGCCTTTGCAGCCTTGAATTATTCCTGGTTTAACTCCACTCCCACTGTAGTTTTAAAATCACGCTCCCAGCCAGTCACATCCTCTTGCACCAGACATCAAGGTGGGGAAGAAATGGCTCCTACGCCACATGGGTAGCTGTGTTGGTCTGTAGTTCCTTCTTCCTTCCTCCAATAGCTTATTTGGGAACAGTTAATGCTGAAAACTAAAAGAGATAGAGTTAGGAACAAACAACGATGAATTCGATTGCTCAAATAGCCCCACAATCCATAAAAACTTCTCCATTCAAACAAGTATTAGATTAAAAAGAAGAGAGAGGTGCTCACAACCCTCTACAGATGTGCACCTTTTATTTGGGGATAATAGGAATTGCAGTCTAATTATATCGGGGGCATCAAGTTGGGGAGTAAATATACCTCAATCTACAGTGGAACTTGGAGAGGTTGTTTATTCGAACTACAACTCTCATACTCCCCCACCCCTATCAGCACTCCAGTAACTGTAGACCAGAAAGTCATAAGCTAAAAGAGGAAAATGCCCAGTGTTAGCAGAACTTGTTAAATGTCAATGATTCAAGTTAATAGCCATTGCCTCCTTGGTTTTTATGAGCCGCATTGCAGCCCCAAACCTCTGTACGTAAATAATATCTCTTCACCTAGCATTGGAAGCCTTACCATGGCCATTCAGAGGATCAGGCATCGCTCCCACTACCTCTAACAGTAGGAGAATTAAGTTACCTGGCCCCGTGGCAATTCAAGTTCCATAATGCTCAAAGCCATCCAGTTGTTCGAGAAAGCCAGTGAGAGGTGGGAGTGGAGGGAGGAAAGATGCTCTACCTGGACAGCAGGAACACTCTCTGACCCGTTGGCACCCCTCCGCCCAGCCCAGCCCAGCGTACCGGAGAAGTTGCCTCCAGCCCTACCAAGAACCCCTACTGTCTGGTCACCCCAAAGCCCACTGGCTGCTAAGGATAGCAGAAAGTGAAGGAAACGACACACTTTCCCAGTCTAATATATCCCGAGTAATAGATGGAAGCCTAGGGCACCCGATATTTCCCTGCGGCCTCCCACCCAAGTCCTAACCAGGCCCGACCCTGCTTAGCATCCGAAGACAGCCAAGATCGGGCGCGTTCAGGGTGGTATGGCCACAGTAACTGTCCCCCATTAGTTCCCCAGACGTCCGCTTGCACCAAGGATCCCCAGGCCGACCACATGGTCGGCCCAGAGCGGCGGAGCAGTGGAGCAGCGCCCCAACTGAAGCCCGCCCGAGGCGTGGCCCAATTCGCAACCCCGAGCTAGTCCCCATCAGCTGCCCCGGCTCCGCGTGGACCTCCCGCCCCCCGGTGAGCCAAAAGACGACCCTCCTACCTGGGCTCAGGCGGCCGCTAACCGCTGAGAACAAAGTCCTCCCGGCTGTGCCACGTGGCTGGCCTACGGGGCCAGCTGCATCCGCCGTCAGTGCCATCCAAGAGAAGAAGGCCAGCGGGCAGGAGGAATGGAGCTGGGCGGCCGCCAGCAGCTACCCAAGAATGAAGGCCTCCCGACCGCGCCACGTGGCCAGCCTACGAGGCCAGCCACAGCGCCCGCTGACATCACCGCTGGAGGGAAAGGCGAGCAGGAGGAAGGAACAGAGGCAGAGGAGCAGGAGGCGTGCAAAAATTGTGACCGGTTGCTTCCCCGGCCGCCGAACAATGGCTTTCCAGGCCGACCACGTGGTCGGCCTAGATCCACAGAGCAGCGTCCTCCCTCCTGCTTGCAACAATCCGGAGAAAAGAGGCCGAGGGGGAGACGGAGCAGCCTTAAATAGTGCCTTAAAGCCCTGCCTCCTCCCACCAGTGCTCTCTTCTAGCGGGAGGACGGCAAAGGGCGCCCTCCCCCCTCCACTCGTTGTCATGTGGGCGGTGGGGGGCGCAATCCCACGAATGTATATCATTTTTGCTCTTTTTATTTTGTTAGAAGTAGAATAATAATTTTCCTTTTAGCACACAAGTAGTCATGGTGAACTTGTACAAATCCAGCACCTTAGAAACCGGTAGGTTGGTATGCCAAGAGCCACCTCTTTTTTCTACAGATCCTTTCACTCTTATTCGAAATGCTGTTTTTTCTCCCAGTGTTGTATACCCATAAGGCATGGCAATGCCAATTTCCATAGAAGTTTCTGCACTTCTTCATTGCACAGTCCGCGGCTTCAGCTGGGGAGGCACCAAGACTAACCTCTCTCTGTTCCCTTCTGAGAATACAGAATGCCCAGTCTTTGACTTGACTCCACAGCAGATCACTGACAAGCACTGGCTCAACCAGCCATCTCACTGAAGCAGCTGCTGCTAGCATGCATTTCCTGATGCAAAAGAAGACCCCAAAAGTCAAAGGCTGTTGATTCAGTTGGCAAGAACCCCAGATTATTTTGGACACTGGGGAGGGGCATGAATTTCTTCTCTGCCCACTGCACTCATCTTTTAGCCAGTTATACATGTATTAGCTTAGTTACTTGTGTCCTGCCATGATCTGCTTGTATAGTATTTTCCTTTTGGCTGCCACTCCAATTGTTGGAACACTGTTATGCCATCTATATATTGTATGTTGTATCCCTCTTTTTTCCCTCTCTTTCACCTGCTCTATCCCTACACCTTTTTGCATGCCATAGTATTGAGCCACCCTTTTACAGTATTGATGGAATTGTGACAATTTATCACCCTAAACCTCCTGCCTGATATCTCATTCCTTGTAATCCCATGTCTTTGGCCTCCGTCCAATGGTGGGTATGCAGCCCCCTCCTGGAAAAATGAAACCTTGGCTCTACCACAATAATTCCATTTTGGGGGGGGGGTGTTATTATACACAGAATCATAGAATCATACAGTTCGAAGAGACTACAGGAGCCATCCAGTCCAACCCCCTGCCATGCAGGAACCCACATCAAAGCACTCCCAACAGATGGCCATCCAGCCTCTGCTAAAAAAAAACATCCAAAGAAGAAGACTCCACCTTACTCCGAGGCAGCATATTCCACTGCCAAACAGGTCTGACCATCATTGTTCCTGAGTTTAAGTGGAATCTCTTTTCCTGTAGTTTGAATCTTTGAATTCATTACTCCTTGTCCTAGTCTCTGGAGCAGTGGAAAACAAGCCCACTCCCTCCTCAACATGACATCCCTTCAGATATTTAAACATGGCTGTCATGTCTCCTCTTAACCTTCTCTTCTGCAGACTAAACATACCCAGCTTCTGAAGACATTCCTCATAGCGCATGGCTTCCAGACCCTCCAATATTTTTGTTGCCGTCCTCTGAACACGTTCCAGCTTGTCAATATCCTTCTTGAAATGAGGTGCCCAGAACTGGACACAGTGTTCCAAGTGAAGTCTGACCAAAGCAGAAGACAGTGGAACTATTACTTCCCCTGATCTAGACACCAAACTCCTACTGATGCAACCAAGAATCGCATTGGCTTTCTTGGCTGCTGCATCACACTGCTGACTCATGTTCAGCTTGTGGTTTACCAAGACTCCTAGATCCCTTTCACATGTACTGTTACCCAGCCATGTGTCCCCCATCCTATATTTGTGCATTTCATTTTTTCTGCCTAAGTGTAGGACCTTATATTTCTCTCCATTGAAATTCATTTTGTTAGCTTTGGCCCAGCTCCCCTGTCCATTAAGGTCATTTAGAATTTTGATCCTGTTCTCTGGCATATTAGCAACTCCACCCAATTTGGTGTCATCTGCAGATTTGATCAAGCATGTCTTCTATTCCTTCATCCAAGTCTTTGATGAAGATGTTGAATAGCACTGGACAAAGGAGAGAACCCTCTGGCACTGCACTAGTCACTTCTCTCCAGGATGAAAAGAAGCCATTGGTGAACACCCTTTGGGTTCGGTCAGTCAACCAATTACATACCCACCTAACAATAGAACTGTTTGGACCATATTTTACTAGCTTCTTTGCAAGAATATCATGGGGAACTTTGTCGCCTTACTGAAATCAAGACATGTTACATCCATGGTATTCCCTTCATCTATCAACCTTATAAGTCTATCATAAAAAGAGATCAGATTAGTCTGGCATGACTTATTTTTAAGAAACTCATGTTGACTTTTAGTGATTAAATTTCACCAAGTGTGTATTGTAGAACGTTAGTATGCTATACCTGATATACCTCATTAAACACTGTTGGAAACCCTGTCTGTTTAAATAGCCAGCACATGATAGATGATAGGTGCAGCTTCCTTTTGAAAATGAAACCATTTGTCCTCAATGAAGTACCCCTGCTTGTCTGTTGCAGCAGAAGGAAAAAGGGAGGGGGAAAAAAAAGAATCTACATTCCCATTAAAATTAACTGGCTTGTTAACTAAAGCTTGTTAGCTAGCTTTAAGCTAGCTAGCACTCTTTTTGCCCCCGTCTTTCCTATGTATTTTGCTTTGGTGAGGAGTTCAAAATGACAGGAAGGAGGGATGAAGGAAGCACTAACCAGTATAAGACACTCCCCACTGGATATGGTATGTCGACAAGAATCACATGTTAAACAGGAGGATATCAGACATCTAATTAAAACTAAATTAGGAGACTGTTTCACTTCTGCATACAAGAAAAAAGAAAAGAGAAGTGGTGATATATATAAACAGATGTCTGTCTCTGAAAGAAGTATTTCATGATAATTTAGGACATTTTCCAGGTGTGATCAAACTTGTTAAAATTTTGCTGATAGGAGTTTATGCTCTGAGTGAAAATAAATCTCACTTAGAATCATAGAATCATAGAATCATAGAATCATAGAAATGTAGAGTTGGAAGAGACCACAAGGGCCATCCAGTCCAATCCCCTGCCATGCAGGAACACCCTCAAAGCACTCCTGACAGATGGACATCCAGCCTCTGCTTAAAAACCTCCAAAGAAGGAGATTCCACCACACTCCGAGGCATCATATTCCATTGCCGGACAGCCCTGACCGTCAGGAAGTTCTTCCTGAGGTTCAGGTGGAATCTCCTTTCCTGCAGCTTGAATCCATTGCTCCTTGTCCTGCTCTCTGGAGCAGCGGTAAACAAGTCCTCTCCCTCCTCTATATGACATCCCTTCAAATATTTAAACATGGCTATCATGTCCTCTCTCAACCTTCTCTTCTGCAGACTAAACATACCCAGTTCTCTAAGTCTATCCTCATAGGGCATGGCTTCCAGGCCCCTCACCATTTTGGTCACCCTCCTCTGGACTTGCTCCAGCTTGACCATGTCCTTCTTGAACTGGGGTGCCCAGAACTGGACACAGTATTTAAGATGAGGTCTAACCAAAGCAGAGTAGAGTGGTACCAGTACCTCCCTCGATCTAGACACCATATTATTATTGATGCAACCGAGAATTGCATTGGCTTTCTTGGACTCCAAGCCCAATAGCCCCATCTGTGTTGCAGTGAACCTGCTGTGCAGGATCCAGCTCAAAATTCTCCTGCCACAGGGAAATGTCATTGAAGTATTCCAAAAAGGATAGCCAAACCTGAAGTCCTCCTTCATGCCCCTGGTGATTCTGATGCGGTGGTGAGAAGCTCTAACGTCTGACATGATCCTGGCCAACCTGGTGCAAAAGACTCTCCCTGGGCAAAGAACCCCGCATGCAAAATTGAGATGCTCCAACAGGGCCTGCACCTCCTTGAGAGTGGCCTTTTTGTACCCCACCATATCTGCAATGTGTTCCCGGATCCCATACATCTTGTCTACTGGCAGACAGGACACCTTCTTAATGGAGTCAAGCAGGATATCTTAGCTAGAGGGATCTTGAATTCATTGACTAATGACTGGAAAACCACCATCAACTCTGCATAGTCCCTAGACCCAGCCTTACCAACAAAGACAAAATTGTCCAGGTAGTGTATCATATGGTGGGACCCCAGCTGATGCTTGACCACCCATTCCAGGAATGTGCTAAAGGTCTCAAAAGCTGCACACCTGACAGAGTGCCCCATAGGCATGGCTTTATCATCATACCAATAGCCACTGAACTTGAAATCCAGCAAACAGTGGTCATCAGGATGCACTTGGAGCAGGTGAAATGCTAACTGGATGTTGCACTTCGCCATGAGGACCACTAGTCCACAATCCCTGACCAGCCTGACTGCCTGATTGAAGGATACTTAGAGGACTGAACAGAATTCAGGAAGTATGGCATCATTCACTGATGCACCTTTGGGGTATGACAAGTGATGGATGAGCTGAAACTCACCAGGGGTTTTCTTAGGGATCACCTCCAGTGGGGACACTCTGAGGTTGGGCATGGGAGGTGAAGCGAAGAGGTCTGCTACCCTCCCAGCCTCTTTGTCAATCTTGCTGGCTACCACCTCTGGGAGGTCCCTGGCAGACTTAAGATTTCCCGCTTCAAATGTCACCCATGGACCAAAGATTGGGATATGAAAACCAACAGAACACCCCTCCCTTGTTTTGACACCCTGGCTCCACCCACAGGGGTGAGGGAGGTACCCCCTCCTTTCTGCTTGAGGGGGTGCTGTTGGGATGATTGGGACACAGAACCTGTTTCCCTCCTCCTGGGCAGGTGCAACTCACCCTGGGATGTGGTCCCAGGCAGGTCTCACAGTTGTACTTGAACTACATTAAGCTTGTTGACACTTAGCTTGATTGAATTCCCTACAGATCAGCCTTTGTGCATCCTTCTTGCCTGACTAATGAAAAGGCTTGGAGCCCTCTGGTCTACCCCTGATGTGCAGACCCACGAAGACAAACCAAATTTTGTCATAAATCAAATCCCACTGGGCAAACTCACTCTGGGATGCCCACTTCCTGAAGGTGGACTCATATTCAATAGCCACTAAGTTCTTAGCAAGGGTGCAAACCTTAGACACATTCCTAGGTGGTTATAGAGGTGCCAGTATCTCTCAGGATAGGCTGCCTGGACCACGCCCATAAAGACAATGTATCCCATGAGTCAGTTGCTGAACATGTATTCAACTGCTTCTCTTTTGTCCTTTCTCATGCTCTTCTTTGCCAACCAGGGACACGCCCCTCCTCACCCTCCAGCTTGAAGAGTAAGAAAACTTCTGTGTAAAATACATTCAGGGTGTGCTTCCTCATCTTCCTATCTAAGTGCATGCCAGGAAGGTCTGCATGATTGCCAAAATTGGCATGTGGAGCAGCCCCTCCAGCCTCTGTCACCTTATCCCACACTACCCTAGGGCCCCTGTCACTATCATGCCCTACGTGCCTCCTAATGGCATGTAGACCAGCCACCTGAGAGGCCACCCTCCAAAACTCCCAGCTCCCAATCCTGCCTGCTAGGGACTCACCTGAAGTTCTTCCACTGTCTAACTCATCACTATTTTTCACCTTCTTCTTCTTCCTGCTCTACCTCTCCCTGCTTGATGATTCTGAACTGGATTCAGGAGAGCTAGATGTATTTGTGGGTAAAGATGAAGGGGACTACTGCCTGCCAGTGGACCTGGCCAGAAGTTGCTCAGTGGAGTTGGCTGCCTCACTGCCCAAATTCTCAGGTTGGGCAGAGGCAGCCACCCAAGTCTCCAGCCATCCCATCTTTCTACCAGTATTTCCAGTGTCTGAGAAAAGCCAGCCAGGATGGCCTTGCTGGAAGACGCTGGCCCAAAATGAGCATGGCACCCTGAAGACCCCATCGGAGTGTTCTTTTGGGCAGTGGGGGCCAACTCCACTCAAGACTTCCACTGCCGATCGACCTGGCCCCTGGTTCGAGGCAGTGAACCCTCCATAGAAGCTGCTTGTTTTTTGGGAAGCATGATTCCAGTGAGCAAGAAAGGACAATAGCAAGAGGAGAGAAGGACAGAGGACAGAAATACCCAGCCAAAAAAACCATGTGAGGATGACGTGTGGATGAAGGAGGCGACCAGGGAGATAAACAAGGAAGCCTGCAAAGCCACTGGGACAAAAGATGCAACCACCCCAGTTAAGAGAGGAGAGGGGCAGGTAGTTCCCCTAACCACAGGTGGCCAAGTGCCCAACAGGAGAGGCCAACAGCAAGAAAGAAGGGTGAAAAATGGCCCCGATGAGACAGACATGTAACAAAAAAGGAGGAGAGATGAAATGAAGGAGGAACCAAGCAAGAGCCCAGGCCTGCTTGGAGCAGGAAAACCACTTCTAAGCAGGATCCACAAGTTCTGCCACTGAGGCATGGCTGGGCACCACGAGGAGCTGAGAAAGCCCCAAAAGTGACAGGGTCCAGCCCTGAAAAGGGGTGCTAGGAAACTAGAGAAATTCTGGCTAACTTCTTAAGTCCCTGACTGCCACCACTGACTCTGTTATTTGACTGCCACCACTGAAGCTTCCTCCATGGCGCTCCTTATCTTTCAACCACCTTTTCTCCACCATTGCTGCTGATGCTCACATTGCTTACTCCTGGAACCTCTTCGACTGCTGTCGCCAAACTCCAAAGCATCTTCTCCACTGTTCCTTGTCTTCTGATCATCTCTTCTCTGCCACCTCCACCTTCACTCACACTAGCTCCCGGATGTCTTCCTCTGAGGACTGCTGAAATGCAAGAAAGGCAGACCCAAGAAAGGTGGAGGGATAAATACCCCCCCATCTGACGTGAGCAAAGCTGAAGTGCTCCCACTTAGGCCAGGCTGCAGTAGCCAATGCAATTGAGGCAGGCTTGATTTCATTGGCTGCCTTCTGGACAGGCATCCAGGGACCTGGAAAGCAGCCCAGACCCAGAAGTAGCATTCTCCCAGCCTGGGCAGGCCAGAAGAACAGCTAGTACTTTGCTCTCACTCCACTACACAAATGTGACTGTGCAGCAAGGCTGGTAAGTTGAGCAGTGTGCTTATTAAGGATAGATTTTTAAGAATATAAAACAACATATAAGGGAAATATACACAAAAAGAAACTCAATACCGACTATCTAAACAAACAAGCAAACAATCTGAACAAAGTAATAAACACAAAAACAGGAAAAGGGTAAAAAGGGTACATGCATGACTTCCAACTCTCCAGTGAATGAGTATTTGTGATTATTTAGTATATTTCTGTTCAATACAATAACAATAAGTTCAATACAATAACAAATCATTCTTATCCCTACCTATACAAAATAATTATAGTTAATTTAACTACATTTATAGTTATATTATAATCAGTCTCCTATTTGTATTAAATATAATTTATGCTATATTAAATATAACATTCTACAGTCATATTTCTAACTATACTATTTGTTACTGCGGTAAATAACCCTATCCTGGGGTCTACAATTTAACACTAAATATTATCTCTACGTGCTTGAGAGGTCCCCCGAACAAGCACGTAGGCAGGCACAGTCAAACAGCCGAAATCAGGAAAAACCTGGTCAGGCCAGTAAACTCTGAGTCACGTTGCCCCAGGAGATCTCAGCCAGGTAAAAACTTAAAATACAAAAAGGATCCTCAGCCCCAAGAAGCATGCTTGAAGGGACTAGCGCTTCTAACAAACAGCCCATCAAGTGAGGACGATTTGCATATAGCCGCAGCTTTTGACAACCCTGGCAAATCTAATCAGGCAAGGAATTTTGACAGTTTGGAGCTTTGTTCTAGCTCCTCCACTGATTGTTCTCTCCAGGATAGGATTAGCCCTCCAGGTACCTTTTCCCCCATAAATAGATCCAGTTTTTGAGCGGTTCCTCGGATTGCTCCGGATCGTTCTCGGCTTCCCGTCACTCCATCTGGCTATCCCCTCAGCTCTCCACATGCTGAGCCTCATCTTTCTCTCTGCCACTGCCCCTGATCTCTGGACTTTAAGACCAGGTGCAGTATCCCCCAGAAACACCCCTTCAAAGCCCCCTATCCAATTTCCTCTCTTTTATTTCTAAATAGCCCTTGTGTGAGTGAGCGTAAGTACGAATGTGTGCAAGTCTTTATTTGTAAATAAAATCATTTATTTAGCAATTTGGTGTGGTTTTTGGTTCGGCCCAACCCTGTAAAAATTGGGTTAAAAGATCTTGCTAGGTTGCCCTGCCTCTTGTAGTGCTATTGCTTGTGCTCTGGCTAATTTTGATTCCCCATTAATTGGAGCACATTGAGGTGTCCCCCAAGGGATCCCAGAAATCAGGGTAACATATTCAATTCCTCTTGTTCCAAAACTACCGTAAAAAAGATATGATAAGATAATAGGATAGGAAAATGTATGGTTTTGAAATGAACAAATTGGAATTTGAGGTGCAGTTGTGTATAGATAATGAACATTTGGTTTGTACGATTATAGACTTTTGTTAAAAATTGAGTTGGAAGAGGAACAAGTTTAAGGATTGTATGACAAAATAGGCTCAGAACTTGGAATATACATACAGTCAGGAATGGAACCAAATCAAATAAGATATAAGTTGAAACCATACTTTGTTGAACCTAAGTACACGTCATGATTTCAATGTCCAGACTAAGGAAAAGGAGAAAGTGCAAGCAGTTATTCAGCACAGTTCAGAAACTCCCACACAGTTCCTATGTGAGCAGTCTCTTATCTTCTACAGCTGCATTCTATTCTACATTCGTTGCCTTCATGCCAGGCACTGTTTACCTAATGGCTCACTGACTACCACAGAACCCATTGTTCTACCCGACAGATAGAACAACAGAAAGAACAATGGGAAAAATGTGGTCAAAGGGAGTGGAATTTACTTTATGTTATAATCTTAGGGAGAATTTTTATAAAATGATGTACTGTTGGTATTTGACTCCAGAAAAATTGGCCAGAATGCATTAAGTGCTTTCTAGTGTATGTCAGAAATGTGAGCAACAAGTAGGGACTTTTTATCCAATGTGGAAGACTTGTGAGAAGGCTAAAGAATTTTGGAAACAAATGCTTCAGAAGATTCTGAAGCTTTATATTTAATTGTAATATGAATGAAATTTATTGAAACTGATTGATGACTGAATGGAGAAGAGATATAGAATATTATTATGATATATGACCACTGCAACAAGATTAATATATGCACAGAAATAAAAAAAATACTGTAATTCCAATGAGCAAAGATCGGTTGCTTTAAATAGATGTAACTGAAATGGAGAAACATTAATTAGAGAAAAATCATTGGCATTGTTTTCAAAATGGTTGCTTGCCTTTTGTCAGAAAAGTGAGAATAACATGTTAACTAAGTTTTGATAATTTCTAGGTCTGGTGAAGTTGAAGAAGCGCATGAATGGTATATTGCTGGAAAGGCTATATAGTAAAATGTATAACCATTGTTAGCAATGGTATTTTTTATTTTTGTTATTTCTTTCTCTTCTTTTCTTTGTTTTTTTTGGGGGGGCTGTTTGTATTGAAATATTTCTCATATATCTTGTATACACACACAAACACACACAGAACAGGGTGACTAACTGGTCAGGCTGCAACTGCTATGCTGGTAAGAACAGATGGGAATTGCAGTCCAGCCACATCAGGAGGGCCACAAGTTGCCTACCCTATTCTAGATAAAGTCCTGTTTCAACACCTAATAGCCAGTGTGTGGTAAAATAGTTAAAAATGTTAGACCAAAAGCATTTAAATCACCACACAGCCACAAGTTTCTTTGGGTGGTCAGATGCACAAGAGAATAGGGTTCCTGCATCTGTTATGCAAAGAAGAATTTTTGGCATGCACCTTGTCATGCAAGTTATACCCTTTTGACATATTATTAAAAGTGCAGGAAATTTCTTCTTTTTGGAACCTCCCCCCTCACCTTATGGCAGCCACTAATCTAGATTACAATGTTATTGTGAAATAAGTTATATGCTTGTGGGATAAGATGAAAGATAACTTGTAAAATAAGATGTAACAAAGAGAACAGAAATGATGCAGATCAACTTGTGAATAGTAAGCAATGTTATGTGTTATAGCATTATAAGTAATTCCTCTGCTTATTGATTAAATTCTTCCTAAATACTATAAAGCCTTTTGGAACGAATGGGTCCTTGTTTTTTTTAAAAAAATAACCTCTTAAAATATTGTTTAAAAACTCCATAGTTAGGCTTCTTCTACATTTCTGCCTTATCCCTTTAGTGGTTTGTCAGTAGCTGCAGAAAATTCATTGAGCATTGTGGCTCAGGGACTGAACTATATTGAATCAGTATGTCCTTGGCTCAAATCTCACAGTCCTAGAACATTAGTATTTGTCCCTTCTTGAATAGGTATGGCTTCCAAGTCACAGTACATCTCTGCAGGTATTGTGATCCATTTTCCTTTCTTTTGCATTAGGAACCTGTCATGTTATCCATTTGTTGTATTTTACAGTCTTCATCCTCAATTTCCTTAAGTTTCACTTCAAGTTTTTGTTACAATAATGACAGTTGCTTTGTAAGCTTATCATACTTTTCCTTTTTAGATGCTGTGACTTGTCTAAATTCAGCCAAAAAAATGTAAAAAAATATTTAGGTATATCCTTAGAGGTTCTTAAACCATTTTTAGGCCCTTTCCACAGGTTGTTGCCATTCTGCACTGGGTATGGGAGAAGGATGGGACTCAGATGATGCTTATGCACAATGTCATCCTGGTTCTGTCCTTCTCCCATCCTCAGGCAGTACAATTGTGCCACAAATCATTGATGCAGCTACTGACAAATGACTGGCAATTGCACCAACCTCTCACCACTTCCCACACTTACTTGTGCAGCAGAGGGTCAGAAAGTGCAATGGCTGTGCTTCCTGCCCCAGTGCTGTCTGGGAAAATACCTAGCTGTGCTGTGGAAGCAAGAGGTGTGGCCATCAAGCTTCCTCCATTCCCATAGGCAGCCAGTGAAGAGGGGAGTGCTCAATTGTACTCCCCTCCTGGGAAAGCTGCTGCAGCCATCGTCACCAGACATAATTGGGATGACTGTAAGGTGAGGAAAGGGCCTCAGTTTGGGCTTCAGCATCCACAATTAAGGGCATGCTGAATTCTAGTCATTACTTCCAGAACAACAAAGTTATGCTACCAAAAGAACTGAAAAGAAAAAGTTTCATCAAGAATTTTCCAAAGATGTCAAGGTCAATTAAAGAATATGTGGGAAATTCACACACTTAACTTTAAAAGATTATATTTTCTTAATATCCAACACGACCATCTTATTAGTAAAAGCAGAGTCTTAATTCATTATTAGTGTAACTCAAATACAATGTAGTTCATATCAGAAGTATAAAGAACGTTAATAAGCATCCAAACAGATCAGATAGTCAAACGTCTAGGACAGACCATTAGTTCTGTAAAATCTAAAATAAATGGGGAAAAAAGATCAGAGTCCTGATCAAAATCCAAATACATATAAAATGCAATATTTAAATCCTATAAATGACAATAACTAGAAGATAAAAATGAAAATAAAGTACTTAAAGCATATTTTCAAAGAAATTCCAAAAGTATCCCAAGAAAGAAAAAAAGAGGTATTGTCACTTCAAAACTTCACAAGAAGGCTTTAAAACTTATAGGAAAGGTTAGTGCGGCTGCAGACGAAGGGCTTCTTTTGCATTTTGAGTAAGAAATAGAGAAGTCCAAACTTTATACTTAACAATAGGTCTGGACACAAAGAATGTAAAATCTATATCTGGAGTGGAGCCTTCTTCTCCCCAGCTCCACTGAAGTGTATGATTCTCTGGAGCCTCCAGACCTTCTGTGGCTACTCTGTTCCTGAGCAGACACTTTGCAGGTCCTGATCCTGATTCTATGGAGTCTTCAGACACCCCCCTCCCGTATATTAGGGAGTATACTAGCTTGACAGGGAGAGCCCTCCCTTGCTAGGCATGACACTTCTGGGGACCATAATCTAGCAGAGCTCACTAGATCGCATTCTCCATTGACATAACTGGCTGCAGGAAAGAGGAAACAGGAAGCTTGAGTAACAGTTTCTTTGAACTCTATTTGCTTTCAAATCTGTCACTGTGCACATTTGGAGTCCAAAGCCCTATCCATCATTGTTATCTTGGCACAGAATGATGAAAATGTTCAGCTTCAGAAAGCCAGATCTCAAACTGGGAAAGGGTTTTGTTTATGTGTGTTGTTTTTGCATTCCAAAAGTAGCAGCAGGGGAAACCTAAACAAAACACCACAGAGCAGCATAAATTGTTTAAGACCCAGCCATTTTGCCAGGGAAACATTAAGGATGGAGTTTAATTCTTTAATCTAACCCTGGTCCTTCTAAAAGCTTTGTGCTAGGAGTTGACTCAGCATGTCACTGCCAAGAAGATCCATTGACCCTGAGTTCAGTGCTGAGAAATTGAGAAATGCTCTTTTTAATGTCTGTTCAATAAATACAGCATCTTCCTTTCTGTGGACTGAGCAAAGCTTTTCAAATCCATTACTATCTGTTCTCACAGACTGACAAGTTATCCTGAGACAAAAGTGGCCATGAGATGAGATTAACCCTTGCAGAAAGGATGTATAAATCTTGTGAGCTGCAACATTTTTGTTCCTTGAAGTCCTTGAAGACAACTGTGGGGAAATTTAATTTGATAATAGCTGTGTGTACTGCACCTAACCAAGGCGATTTGTGTCAATAAAACACAGACACAAGTAGCCTTCAAGTGTATTTCTAGCTCTCTGACTATTCCTTGGATCTTGGAAAGACAGTCTCTTGCCCTAAAGTACAAACCCATGGTAGTGTGTTGCTATACTGACAATTAGTGGAGACAAGAGATATGGACATGGATCCATACACATTTATGGCTTGAGAACTGCTGTCATGATGATTTGCAGGTATGGATGAATCAGTCCATATCTAACACTCCAGACAAAAAATTCCTGCTGCCTGGAAGGAACTACTGTAGCCACTGCTATGTCCAGATGAGCCATACAGAAGAAGTTCCACTCATCTTCCTTGCTCTGACCAGAATGTACTGGTTGATTCCTATAAAGTGACTTTGTTTGACCTCTTCAGTTTCTTTTTTCCTCCCATTTGCATTTCTTTTTCAATTTATTGTCCTGTATGTGTATTAGTCAAAAATCCATTCTGAGGTAAAAGGCCTGAAAACCATGCCCTATGAGAAGTGACTTAGAGAACTAGGTATGTTTAGCTGGGGAAGAGAAGGTTAAGAGGTGACATGATATAAATATAAATATACAAATAAATATAAATACAAATACAAATATAAATATAAATATTTATCATAGTCAAATCCTGACCCACTTTCAGAATTGAAACCATTGTTGTTTCTCTCAGAGTCTGGAAGTCTTTTTGATTCTAAGATTGAATTCATTAACTTTTGTAGAAGTAAATATAGCTGTCTCTCAAAAGCTTTGTAATAGGACGCAGTAGAACTGTCCAGTCTTAGACCTTTTCCCAATTTGATTTTCTTGATAGCTTCAACAAGTTCATTTATCATTACTGCTTTTGAGAATCTGAAATCTTAAGTTGTTTATCCAGATATTTATCAATCTACTTTGAAGTATTTGGATATTTGTCCTGGTGTTAAATACCATCCGAAAAACATCTTATAGTAATTTTCTCTTAAATTTATACTCTTTGTAAATTTCTGGTTCATAACTCAAGATCTCTCCCGTTGGTCAAGGTTTATTGGTTTACCTGTATTTTGAGCTCATGTAATCATGTTATCTTTGATTAGATCTTGTTCTAATTCATAATTCAGCAAATGTTTATAAAGCTTCCCAACTAATTTTGTTACTCCAGATTTTAATAGTTTGCCAAATTCTGATTATTTTGCTTCAATTTGAGTAGGTTATTTTTATCCATTTTAAATTTTTCTGCAAATTGTCTATGCAGAAGTCAATACGAACGTATCCATAATCAATTAATTCCTCTTTAGATTTTAAATGAATATCATCTACTATTTTGACAATATATTTATAATGAATCCATTTGTCAGCTCGAGGTTGTTGTTTTTTTAAATCTTTAAAAAGCTTCATGAAGTGAAATCCAAAGTGGAACTTTGGAGCAGAATCTGGTTTTTATATATCAGCCAGGTTTTCATGAGTGATTAAGTAATGTCTCATTATCAGTTCCTCTTATTTTCTTTTTTATCTCTAAAAGTAATTGTGATTCTTCCTGATGTCTTCTTTTGATTTCAGCATTATGTTGAATTAGACAACCTGTTATGCCTCAGTGCCAGGATGCAGGTGCAGACAAAGACAGGACCCTTCACAACAGCCACAACACAAGACATGAATGGGACAATACTTACTGCATCCCAGCATTGATGAGAAAGGATCAACCCACAAGACACTCAGAGTACTTATACAGTGAAGACTCATTAATCAGACAACAACAGAGGGAGGCTTCTGGCCAATAAATATCAGAGACTGGGTGGGGAGAAGTCCATTCCAGACAACTGCCATTTCTGTTGGAAGCAATGTGTTCATCTTTTGATCCTTGGCTTGTGTTTCTGAAGGACCCTGAACCTCACTTTGTGTGGTGACTACACTGCTGGATACTCCCATGAACTGACACTCTGAAGATATTGCTAATCTGGACGGCTGAAACAAGAATGATAAAAGTTTAACTGATAAGCTTTGGTAAATGTTGACTGTGACTGCCACTATAGACTCTGTTTAAGGACTGCAAACCTTGGTGGCTTTTTAACAGGACAGATTGTCTGCAATCATAATTTACTGTTGCTGAAATAATGGAAGCACAGTAGCAACAAAATCAGATCTTTGTGACCCAAATTGCTCAGCTGACTGAGTTGTGGCTAGTTTGCAGTCTTGGCTGGAAAAGCAGCAACAGCCAGCTCCTTCACTTGTCCCAGGTACGTGTCCTATATCTCTGGCAGAAAAATTTGCTGGCATGCCTGACCAGTTTGAAGCATTTCTGGCACATTGCCAGCTGTACATCCAGGTCCAGCCTGACAATTTTCTTAATCATCATACAAGGTTAGCCTTTGTTGTTAGTCTGCTGTCTGGCCCATTAGCTAAATGGGAAACCCCCTGCCTCTTCCAAGATAACCATCTTCTAATTAGCTTTGCTGGCTTCATAAGGAAAATGAGAGGGAACTGCAGAGATCCTGTGTAGACAGAAATTGCTAATTACTGCATCAGGCACTTCCAGCAGGGAAAGGGATCTGTGGTAACTTACATCACTGCTTTTCAGGATCTGGTCTGGAATAATGAGCACTGCAGGACCAATATTGAACTGCCTTATTGGATGACATTTTGGATGAACTGGTTCAGGCTACCCCACCACCCACTTGCAGCTGTGGATTGAACAGTGTCTGCTCATTGAGAGATGCCTGGAATCCTGTTGGCAGGTGTGCTGAGCCCCCAGCTCTTAGGCCTTATATCAACTTTCCAGCCTGGCTTCTATGGTTACAGTGCTTATGTTGTCCCATCACACCTCTTCAAAGGAACCCATGCAGCTGGGAAGGGTGTGACTGTATCTCCCTTCAGAGGGAAAAGAACATCAAAGAAAGGCTGGATTGTGGTTGTATTGTGGTGTTGCTGACCACTTTGAAAGGAATTGCCCAGCAAAAGGTCATGGCCCTTCCCAATTGGGAAATGAGCTCTCCAATGCTTGAAAGGGGTCCTGAGATTGGGAGGGAGAGGTATGAGATTGCCCTAGACCCTTAGTGAGCCCAGTGGGACACCTTGCTCATGGCTGCCACTATATGGGATGACAAAGGCCAGGCTGTTCAAGTGGGAGCCACAATAGTCTCCAGGGCCTCCAACAACTTTATGGACCTTGCCTTTGCCGCCCAGCACCACATTTCAGTGCAGAAAATGCAGGAACCTTGGCTGATTGGCTCTTGAATTCTGGACGTATGACTCATCAGATCTCCTTGTTGAGTTTGGAGATTCAGGGCCACATGGAACAGTTTCAGTTCTACCTGGAGACTATGCCAAACTTCCCCTTGGTCCAGGGAGTGCAATGGTTGGACCAGGATGATCCCCATATCTCTTGGTCCCAAAGTGAAGTGCTCTTTGCATTAGAATGCTGCCAGAACACTCTTGGCCAGAGTGTGTACATGTTATCTCAGAGCCGGACTCTGCAAAGCCTCCAGTGGTACCACTAGCTAAGTACCAGAAGTCTTTGACAGGAAGGAGGCAGACTCTAAGTTGTCTCAGATTTCAAAGAATCTTGTAGGGAGATTCCTTTTTCATATCTTGATTCCATTCTCTGAATATCTGTCATTATTACTGAGTGATGATTCCATTTCAATCTTCCAACATCATCAAATTTTCAGAGGGACAATCCAATAATTTTTCTAATAATGTCTTGTAGAATCTTGCTTTATTTTCTTTTGATGCATAGATTCCAACAACCAAAATATTAGTCCCATTAATTTCAGTTTAAACTCTGACATATTTACTTCCTTGGTTTTCAAGTCCTAACTCCATTGAAATAACTACTCCATTTGTGTGTGCGTGTGCGTGTGTGAAGCTGTAATGAATTCCTTGCCCAATCCTAAACACTGCAGATATTTTATCTTTTCATCTAACACAAGTTATTAGCAAAGAGACAAAATCTTTTTTAAGCTTTTTAAAATAATGACAGATATTAGATTTCTTGGAGGGAATGTTCAGATCTTTAATATTCCAAGTCATACATTTCCAATTCATATTAACCTTTAAATTTAGACTAGTCCATGCCTGTTGGACATCTTATTTCTTCTGAATAGAAAGCCTTGTCATTATATTTGCTCCTATGTTCATCTTGATCCTAGTCTTACTCTTCCTTCTTCCCTTCATAATCCTCATTCACCATTTGTTCCATTTTTTGAATATTTCTTCATGAACTCTTTGGCCTTCTTTGTCATATTCACTGGAAAACACATTTGCCTGAATTCAACTGAAATTCCTTTCAATTTCTCCCTTCTTCCTTTCCCCCTCAATTTCTCAGTTAAAAAGTTATACTCTCCTCTTGCAAAGACTTCTTGTGGGTATTTCCACACCATCTATTTTCACAGAAAATATACTATGGCATCTCTGGGTAAGTTCCTTTGCCTGGATATGCATGAAGAAATGTGGTAAATTAAGTCCACCCAGTTCTGTATCTCTTCTTTCTCCGTCTCCAGAAAATCTGTTATCACTTCTATCATTAGCTGTTGGATATTTTTATTTGTTTTATCTGGCACTGATTTAAACCAATGACAATTTTCTCTTTTTCATAATTCCATTGATGCAAATGCATCCAAATCTTGCTCTCTTCCTTTGTCAAGTTTATCCAGTCTCATGTCAAAATTTTCTGCTTTCTTTTCCAAAGTCTATGTTCTCTGGCTCACTTCACTTAATTCTGAAGTCATCTGGAAAACAGATTTTTAAACTTTCTTCATCTCTGCTTTTATTTCCTTTCTCTCTCTCTTCACCTCTCATAATATATTTTCTCCATCTCTTCAATAGACTTTCCATCTGTCTTATCTGCAGTTTCACCTGTGACATTTGAGATTTTAAAGTCTGGAGCTGATCTGTGAATTTCTGAGTTATCTCTGATGTCCCAGTATATTCTTTTCTGGTTAATCCTCCTATGAATCTCTTTAAAAGATTATTTGTACCCAATATTTATCTGTCCAGCTGATAACAATCATGTAGTGAAGCTATGATTTTGATGCACCATGTTAACACAACTATACCACATATGCCATCACTCTCTTGATAGAATCAAAGAATTGGAAAAGACCACAGGGGCCATCCAGTCCAACTCCCTGCTATGCAGGAACACACATCAAAGCACTCCCAACAGATGGCCATCCAGCCTCTGCTTAAAGACCTCCAAAGAAGGAGATTCCATCACACTCTGAGGCAGCATATTCAACTACTGGATAGCTCTGACCATCAGGAAGTTCTTCCTGAGGTTCAGGTGGAATTTGTTTTCCTGTAGTTTGAATCCATTGCTCCCTGTCCTAGTTTCTGGAGCTGGAAAAGAAGCCTGTTTCCTCCTTGATATGACATCTTTTCAAATATTTAAACATGGTTATCGTGTCCCCTCTTAAACCTTTTCTTCTGCAGACTAAACATACCCAGCTCCCAAAGACACTCCTCATGGGGCATGGCTTCCAGACCCATCACCATTTTGGTTGCCCTCCTCTGGACATATTCCAGCTTGTCAATATCCTTCTTGAAATGAGGTGCCCAGAACTGGACATAGTATTCGAGATGAGGTCTGACCAAAGCAGAATAGAGTGGTAATATTACTTCCCTCAATCTGGACATCATACTCCTATTGATGAAACCAAGAATCTGATTGACTTTTTTTGACTGCCCCATCACACTGCTGACTCATGTTCAGTTTGTGGTCTACTAAGACTTCTAGATCCCTTTCACATGTACTGTTATCAAGCCAGGTGTCTCCCATCCTATATTTGTGCATTTCACTGGCACCCAAGTTGTGGAACTCCATTTCATTAGAGATCAAGATGTTTTTCACACTCCTCTTCTTCAGTTGCCAGTTTTTAAAACTTACGTGTATGGGTTTTCAAGGAATTAGCAAGCGTTTATTTGTCTTCTGTTGCAATATTGTTCTCATTGCAATTTATCAAATATTTATACATGTTCTATTTAAGGTAATTGTAATTTCAAAGATTTGTGATTTTAATGGTGCATTTGTATATAATGATAAGAAACTATGCAAAAAGGCAGAATATAAGCATTAAATATCAGTTTATGAGAGAAAGGATATAAATAAAGGACATGATATAAATGAAGAAATTCATTCCTTGTTGGAGTTGAATGCAATCTTGGTGAAGACATTTCTCAAATGGTGTCAGCAATGCTGTGAAATTGAACTTAACCAGTTATGTTGCCTTCCCTTTTTCTCAGATGCATCTGAATATGACTAGGTGCAAAATACTTTTCTGAACTTGTTTGGAAACAGTGTTTTCTTGTCAGCTGCCATTTTCCTCCCTGATGTTGCTTATTCCTCATGGTTTAATCCCACAGATGATCTTGACAAATCACGGTTCATGCTAGTAATATGATGATACCATGTCATGCCAGTCACATCAGGCTACATTATGCTATAACCAAGAGCAAATGAAGTAATTTGAGAATTTATAACTATGTAGGATGGAGGCCATTGCTGGATTTCCACTGATAGAAAAGAAAAGTCCAGTGGAATTGGCAGGAGGCAATACTCTTTCCTACTGCTTCTCCTTGAGAGGATCATGCTATGAAACCCTCCAGAATTGATTTGGATAGCTCTGAAGTCTCCAGGAGAGTGGAGGGAAGGACATTCTGCTGTGCTAACACTGGAGTTCCGCCACCATGGTGGATTAAAGCCTAAATGTATAAGCAGCTTGGGAGGAATAATCTAAATAGTAAAATAACATGTTACCCTGTTTACTGGGGGTCCCGGGAGAAAGACCTAAATAACCAAACTATAAAACACAATTTTGGGGAGAATTAGCTGGAGCACTCACTTAAGCTAGCGAGAGGCAGGGTAACTTAGCAGGATCTTGCAACCCAGCGTCTACGGGGTCAGGTCAGTCAAGCAGCCAGATGGGTTTAAAGTAATAAAAATGATGCTTTATTGAATACAGACAGATATTAAAGACACCACAGTCACACAGCTAACTTAGATATTAGAGGTTGAATTAAGGATAGGGACTTTCAGAGGAAAATGGGTGATACGACACCTGTCTCATCGTCCTGGACCTCGAGAGAGAAGCCGGGGGTGCAGAGAAGAAGCTGAGCTTGATTAGCTGAGGGGAGCTCGTCAAGCAAAGCAGCAGCAAGACAGGTTGAAACTCAGGAGCGATCTGAGGAAGGTCTCGGAATCAGGGGTTTTTATAGGGTGAATTGGGACTGCAGGCCATGCCTTACTTGGGAAGAACAATGAGTTTTGGGTGCGAGACAATGTCTCGAAAAGGTCACAACTTTGCATGATGGAATCAGAGTCGAATTAACAAACTGGCTGTGTCTGGCCTGCCTGGGTGGAGAATGGAATGTCCAGCAATTATTGGCCGTGCCTGTTTGCGTACTTGTCTGGTGGCCTCGCAAACACATGGAGCAGGGTGGCAGGGGAAGGCTGAATTGTTTGATATCAAAATGATATCGGGTGCTATCTCCTGGTAGACCTAGACTGCAGTAGCTTCAGAAAATCCAAGCAAAATGACAGACCACATCCAAAACGAAGGCAGTACTGAGAATCTGATGCATTGAGATACCAGATTGGTTCATATATGCATATATCTCATTTTAGTTCTACACTTACTGGTGTACATTTGTGGCTGGTTCACACATGTGCATTGCTATATCAAATCATTGGAAGAAAACAAATATATGTGTGACTCAACGCAGTTTCTCATTTGGTATTGGAAACAAAAAGAATGAAGGTAGTTTCCATTCTCCTAACATTCCTTTCTCCTTCCTCCATGTCATGCAATTAGAGGAGATGTTCTTGAAAGAGCTGTGTTTTAACCTTCATGAAAAACAGGGCACAAGAGCTTTTGTTTTTGTGCTGAAAGATTTGTGCCTAGCCTGATGTCCTGGCTAGCTGAACATCTGAAGTGAATCCTTTTCAGTCTATTTACTTGGAACATACTAAAGTCTGCAACTAGAACAAAACATATCTCAGCAGCTTGGCTGGCAAGAGAAAGAACAGAGGCGGCATCACAGCTGTCTTACTTATTCTGGTGGTAAAGCAGGTCAGGAAAATTGATAAAATTTATCATACAAACTAGCAAGCACCAGGAGTGAAGAAGTGGAAGCAGAGGGAGAAAATGAGTCTGCTGCACCTGCGTTTATTTCTTTTAATAGATTTTTTTAAATTTTTGCATTGTAGCTGATAAAATCCAAGCAACAGACAATATTCTGTATGTAGAAATGTGAGCATGAGCTAAGGGAAAAGGAATTGGAAAAAGAAAGAGCAAGAAAAGAGCAAGAAAATGGTATGAAACTGATAGTTAATGGGAACATTTCAGGGGCACTTCAGGTGCCTCATTTCAGCATTGATGAGACAAAATATAAAATTAATTTTCACATATTATTGCTGAATTGAGCCCAACTATTTCCATAAATTCTTCAAGAAATGAGCTATGAAGCCTATACTATCTAACCAATTATCAGAACAATTAGGTTATTCTGATCATTTAAACCTATTGATGAAGCCCTTTTCAGCTTAAATTATCTGGAATGACTTCTGATAATTTTTAATGCAGGTTCTTATTCTGTTTCCTCATCATGATCTTTCCTTTATTTATCTTTCCATGTAGGAGTGAGGATGAAGAAAGAATTGTGTCAGCCTAGAAGGGCATCTATGACAATACTGGAATAAGGGAATTAAAGTAGAGTGGGAGAACTCTACAAATATAGCACCAACTTCTACTAATTAATTAGGGCATCTTTTTTCCTAACCAAAGGGCTTTAATTGATAATAATAAATAGACCATTTTAATTGTAATTAAAGCATGGCTTCCAGAACCTTCATCATTTTGGTTGCCCTCCTCTGGACATGCTCCAGCTTGTCGATATCCTTCTTGAATTGAGGTGCCCAGAACTGGACACAGTATTCCAAATGAGGCCTAACCATTGCAGAAGAGAATGGTTCCATTACCTCCCTCGATCTAGACATCATACTCCTATTGATGCAACCAAGAATCGTGTTTGCTTTCTTGGCTGCTGCATCACACTGCTGATTCATGTTCAGCTTGTGATCCACCAAGACTCCTAGATATCCTTCACATGTACTGTTATCCAGCCACATGTCCCCCATCCCATATTTGTACATTCCACTTTTTCTGTCTAAGTGTGGGACCTTACATTTCTCTCTGTTGAAATTCATTTTGTAAGCTTTGGCCCAGCTCTCCAATCTGTCTAGTTCATTTTGAATTTTGATCTTGTCCTCTGGGGTATTAGCAACCCCTTCCAATTTGGTGTCATCTGAAAATTTGATCAGCATGCCCTCAACTCCTTCATCCAAGTCATTGATGAAGATATTGAATAGTACTGGGCCCAGGAGAGAACCCTGTGGCACCCCACTAGTCACTTATCTCCAGGATGAAGAGCAGCCATTGGTGAGCACCTTTTGGATTTGATTGGTCAACCAATTACAAATCCACCTAATAGTAGCCCTGTCCAGCCTGCATTTTACTAGCTTCTTTGTAAGAATGTCATGGAGAACTTTGTCAAAGTCCTTACTGAAGCCAAGATATGCTATGTCCACAGCATTCCCTTCATCTATCAAGCTTGTAACTCTATCATAAAAAGAGGTAAGTTTAGTCTGGCATGATGTATTTCTCAGAAATCCATGTTGACTTTTAGTGATTACAGCATTGCTTTCTAAGTAATTGTAAATTGACAGTTTAATAATCTGCTCTAGGATCTTTCTTGGTATTAATGTCAGGTTAACTGGGTAATAATTTTTTGGTTCTTCTTCTTTTCCCTTCTTGAAGATGGGGATGGCATTTGCCCTACTCCAATCTGCAGGGACTTCTCCTGTTCACCAAGAGTTCTCAAAGATTACTGTGAGTGGTGTTACTCCACTAGAAAAACTCTATCCTGGGGTCTACAATTTTGATATTAAAATATGATTCAATGTGCCTGAGAGGTCATCCAGATGGGTGCGTAGGCAGTAATGGTCAAAGATCGAAAACCAGGTCAGGCCAGTAAAATCCCCAGCCACGTAGCCCGGGAGATCTCAAGATGTGTAAACCCACAATAAACAAAGGGTCCTCAGCCTGAGAAGTCGACTTGAGGGGATTAGCGTGTCTGCTCCAAGTTGAGCAAATATTCCATCAGGTAAGGACCATTTACATGAAGTCACACCACAAACTAACACAGCCAAAGATCCTGAGACTTTGAAAACACCTTGCAATTCCATCACATAAAGGAAATTGCCATGGTGGAGCTTCGTTATCGCTCCAACACTCATTGTTCTCCCCGCGAAAGGATTAGTCTTCCAGGTACTTTTCCCCCTACAAATTGTCCCAGTTTTTGAGCAGTTCTTTGGATCACTCCCGGTCACCCCAGCAGACCATTGCTCCTTCTGTTGAGTGATCCGCCAGCACTCTCCGTGCTGAGCCCCACTTCTCTGCTGCCTTCCTGGACCCAGGACTTCAGGAAAAGGTGCAGTATTACCCCAACTGTACCCCTTCAATACTCCCCTATCCAATTTCCTCTCTTTTGTTTCTTAATAGCTCTTGGGTGCGTGTGTGTGTGAGTGATTGCATTGGTGCATGAGATTTTCCTTCAATAAAATCATTTATTGGACATTCTTGTTTGGTTTTTGGCTTGGCCTGACCCTGTAAAAACTGGGTAAAAGACCCTGCTAGGTTACCCTCTCTCATTGCTATTGCTTGTGCTCTGGCTAGTTTCCATTCTCCATCACTTGGAGCACATTGAGGTGTCCCCCAAGGGACCCCAGAAATCAGGGTAACAGTGGTTCTGAAATGACTTCTGTCCATTCTTTTAATATCCTTGGATGTAATTCATCTGACCCTGGAGATCTGAATTCATCTAGTGTAGCCAGGTATTCCTGTACTACTTCTCTACCTATTCTATGCTATATTTTCCCACTTCCTCACCTGCTCCCCTCCCCCACCCCGGTTGAGTACTTCTTTCCTTTTTGGAGAAAACTGAGGCAAAGATGTTGAGTAATTCTGCCTTTTCTCTTCCCCTGTTAATCATTAGCCATCTTTTCCACCCAGGAATCTTATCATTTCTTTGTTTTTCCTTTTGCTGCGGATATATCTAAAAAAGCCCTTTTCATTGGGTTTTTTTTTAAATAATTTTATTAAGTTTCACAAAAAAAAAATCATCTCAAATTGTACTTTTACACGTAATGTTTTGGTTCTTCTACTCTGATCTTGTTTTCATTTTCTAGACATCTACTCACATATAAAAAAAATGCCTCACAGTTCTATGTTCATCTTACATGCTTGATCTTGCATTTTTCTCATCAACTCCTGTTATGTTACAGTTATTCCCCTTTAATTTCAATCATAATTCAGACATTTTCACTTCGTAGTTTCCAGCAATTACCCATTACAATTTGCCATTCTGCTTTTATCTGATCATCCAATTTCCCCTTTAATCTTTGTGAAACAATATCTGCATTTCTATTCTCAATAAATGTCCCCCACCATTGTTCAATTGTGGGTATTTGCTGAGACTTCCACAATTTGGCATATTCAGTTTGAGCTGTCGTTATCATGTAGAATATTAATCTCCAATGCCTCTTAGTGTTAGTATTCTCAAGAACATTTGCCATGTTTAACAAATAAAATTCAGGTTTTTTACAAATTGAACCTTCAGTATTTCACACATCTTTTAATGTATTTCACTCCAATATTTCTTTGCTTTGGGATATGACTACCACATATGAAATATTGTTCCCACCTCTTTCTGACATTTCCAACACATTCCTGTACCTGTATTGTAAATCTTTTTTAACTTGTCTGGTGTCATGTACCATCTATGAAACATTTTAAAATAGTTCTCTTTGAAATTCTGAGCAATTGTAAATTTTTGTGTCCTTTTCCAGCTCTGTTCCCATTCATCTAATTGAATTGAGTGCCCAATATTCTGTGCCCACAAAATCATTGCAGATTTCACAGTCTCCTGTTCTCTCCTGTATTAACGTTTCTTGATATATATGGGCTAACAGATGCGGTGGATGTCAAAGATCCATTTGATCACTCCTGTCCTTTCTTTGGATTCTATTCCATAAGTTTTCAAGTCCATCTGGAATCTCTCATTTAGCTGCCTGTATGGAAACCAACTTAATGGCAATCCTTCCTGTTCTAATTTTTCTCTTGTTTTGATCTTATAACCATTTGTCATTGTTTTCTCTAATATATCTTCATATCTCAGCCATTTTTCTGTTCCTTTCCGTCTTCCAAAGAAAGCTTCTTGAAGGGATACCCACATGGGTAGCTGCCTTATGTTTTTACTCTTATATTCATTCCATATCTTCAGAAGTGATTTTCTGATATAGTGATGTGAAAAATCTTTGTCAATTTTTGCTTTATCATAAAACATATAGGCATGCCATCCCATCCTCAGGTCTGCTCCCTCCAGTGCAAGCATTCTTGTATGTTGTAAGTCAATCCAGTCTTTTAGTCATATGAATGCTGCACCTTTGTAATATAATTGAAAATCCAGTACTCCCATTCCTCCTCGAAGTATTTGATCTGTCATGATATTCCATTTAATTCTTGTTTTTTTCCCTTGCCATATAAATTTGGTCAGGTCAGGTTTACTGTTTGTTATTATGGGGAGATTCTGAAACAAAAAATTCATCTTTGGAACAACATTCATTTTGATAGTTGCTATTCTCCCCAACATAGACAATTTCATGGAAGTCCACCTTTCCAAGTCTTTAATTATCTCTTTCCATTTTTTCTCATAGTTATTTTGAAACAGCTCGTTATTCCTTTTTGCTATCCAGATACCCAGATATTTTGCTTTTTGTACTTTATTAAATCCAGTTGCAAGTGCTAATTCCTTCTCCTCCTTGTCTGTCATGTTTTTCATTAACAAAGCTGCTTTTTCTTTATTTACCTTGAATCCTAAAAATTCTCCATATTCTTGTATTATTCCGATAAGATTTTGTATGCTTCTCTTAGGATCTTCAAGAAACAGAACCAAATCATCAGCAAAGGCTTTAAGTTTGTATTGATAATTCCCTTGATTTGGACTCCTCTTATAGCATTATCTTCTCTTATGTTGTTATTTAATATCTCCATTGTCAATATGAATAACAAAGGGGACAGAAGACATCCCTGTCTTGTTCCTCTGTTCAATTCAATCTGCTTAGTTCTATCTCCATTAATAACCAATAGAGCTCTTTGCTGGTTATATATTGCTTCAATCCATGAAAGAAATCTATCTCCAGCTTGCATTTGCTTCATTACTGTTTTCAAAAATGGCCAACTGACCATATCAAAAGCCTTCTCTGTATCAACAAATATCATGGCTATTTTCTTCTCATTATGCTTTTTGTAATATTCAATTATATTCAATACTGTTCTTATATTGTTTCTTAAATATCTTTTTGGTATAAAACCATTCTGATCTTCATGAATAAGCTCAGCCAAAATCTTTTTAAGTCTCGTTGCAAGGATTGAAGCAAAAATCTTATAGTCTATATTCAAAAGTGAGATTGGTCTATAATTTTTGACATCTGTTAACTCTCTGCCTTCTTTAGGAGTTAGCACCACATTTGCCTCTCTCCAGGTGTCTGTTACTCCTTCTTTTTTAATCTCATTTATAGTGCTTTGCAATGGAATTGAAATCTCATGTTGTAGAGTCTTGTAATATCTTGCCGTAAAGCCATCTGGACCCGGAGCTTTATCATTCGTAAGGTTCTTAATCACTTCCATTACTTCCATCATAGAAACCAATTTATTCAGGATCAATCTGTGATCTTCAGTAAATCTCAATTTATTTGTTCTATCCAAGTATTCTTCCAGTTCATGTCGTTTTTTCACTTTCGAAATCTTGCTCATCAGTTTCTCATAATACTTATAAAATGCCTGCTTTATTCCTTCATGTTTAGTAATTCTCTCTTCTCCAGTCTTTATCTCTGATATAATATTCTTAGTCCATCTTCTCCGCAACAGATTGGAGAGAAACTTTGAGGGTTCATTTGCTTGCTCAAAATGATTATGTCTTGTTCTCTGTACTTGTTGTTCTATTTCTTTCAAGTTAAGTTGATTCAGTTCAGCTTGGCAAACTTTCATCTGTAGTCTGATTTTCTCATCAAAAGGATATTTCCTCATCTGTTTCTCAACTTCTTTCATTTTGTCCAATATTTGCTGCTCAGCATTTCTCCTTTCTTTCCCAATTTCTGCAGACCATCTGATACAGTTGCCTTGCATCACTGCTTTACTTGCATCCCAAATAGTCCTCATCATCAAGTCCGGTGTCATGTTTTCACTGAAATAGTTAATCAACTCCTTCTTTGCTTCATTTATGTATTCCTCTTTATTAAAGAAGTCATCATTTAATCTCCATGTCCTTTCCCTTTCCTTAATCTTCATCTTAAGAAGCAATGTTTTGTGATCTGAACATAAATTCCGAAAAATGTCGATATCTGTAGCCTTCAACAATAATGCTTTAGATACCAGCATCATATCAATTCTGGACATTGATTTATGTCTGTCTGAAAAAAAAGTGTATCCTTCTAATTGTCCATTTTTATACCTCCATACATCGAAGAGGTTCAAATTGTCCATCATGTTAAAGAAGCTCTTAGGTAATTTTCCATTGTTTCGGGGATCAATTTCTGTACTGATCTATCTAATTTTGGATTGACAACTCCATTAAAGTCCCCCAGTACAGCAATGTTCAAATTGCCTGTGTCACTCATATATTTCTGTATTTCCTCGTGTACTTTAGGAAAAAATTCACCCTTCGCCCCATTGGATGCGTAGATTCCGACTGTCAATATCTTATCTTGTTTAGTTGTAAGTTCTATGCCTAGCTATCGACCGTTGCTGTCCTGGAAGACCTAGTGGGCTCCATACCTTGCATTCACATATATTATCATTCCCTGCTTCTTTTTGTCAATCGTTGCGTAACAGCTACCTAATTTTGGGTTACGAAGGTATCTCAAGTCTTGAGTCCTGATTCGAGCTTCTTGTAAGCAAATTACATCCAAATTACATTCAGAGTTAAATCCTTTAATGTTCCAAGAATGTATCCTAAAATCCCGTTTGTCCATTTTGTCCCTTTTGTTAATAATGTTATAGTTTTAATATCGGCTTAATCTTTTGTTTGATCGGCTGTTAATTCACCTTCTTCCTGCTGAATTTCTTCTTCTTGTTGTGCTTCATCCTCATCGTCGTCTTCTTGTGATTTCTCCTCTTCTTCTCCTGGAGGTTGTTCCTCTTCTTTCCCTTCTTCCAAGCTTGTCTTCTGAAAGTCTTTCTTAATCTTTCCATCATTTCCTTCACCTTATGCGTTGAATTAATTCTCTTTCTCTGTTGTTTATATGTGAAAGAGATGCCCTTGATTTTCTCCTATCTGATAATTAATCTGATACTTTACCAGGAGATTCACCAATGGCTTATATTCTTGTCTCTTCTTTAAGATCTGAAACGGTATATCTTTAAATATTCTCACATCTTTATCTTCAATCTTCGTAGCTTCTTTGCAGTATTTTGTCTCTAATAACCATCCTGGTAAATGTTATGATTATATCTCTTGGGAATTTCCTCTCTCTGGCCGCTCTGGAGGTTACTCTGAACATTCTGTCTATGTACATTTCCAATTTCTCCTCTTCAATGTCAATAAATTCTGCCAATGCTGGTAACATCTTCGCGTATAAGTCCTCCCCAGTTTCCTCAGGGACTCCTCTAAAGCGGAGGCATCTTTTGCGATATCTCAATTCCTGTGCAGTAATTTGGATTTCTTCTGCTTGATGTTTATCTTTCAGTTCCATGGTCACTGCTTCCAGTTGTTTGACTTGTTGTTTTAGTTCTTTAGTGTCTTTTTTCAATGTAATTACTTCCTTAGTCAAGTTTTCTAGTTTTTCCCCCACTTATCCATTTCATGCTTCATATCAGTTCTCATTTTCTTTCTTGTGTCTTTTAAATCTTTTCTGATATCTTCTCTGATACTTTTTATCTCTTCCATCATTTGCGACATAAAGTCTGGTTTCTGTGGTATATCAGTTGATGTTCGTCTGGCAATCTGAGTTGCTGTCACTGCTGCAGCTGCTCCTCTTTTTGACCTGGACTCCATTCTGTTAACAATATCTTATTCCCTGATTTGTCTTTCCCTTGTCAAATGAGGTCTATAAATGCTTATGTCTTATATCACATTCAACAAATTATATCAGTGTATTGTTATTAAAATATTTATATAAATGACAATATGTAAGCTATACAAATATACTTAATAATGCTTAACAATAGTAATACTTAATTCTATAAAGTCTCTCTCTAAATAATAGTTATTGAAATCAATACATATAATTATTAAAAATCAATATAAACTGGTATGTATAAAACACTAATGTAGCTATTTAAATGCTTAGAGATAGACTATATACACATTACTATTGCAGAAAATTAATCCACTTCCTTTATTCCAAACTCCTGTGCCTAGGCCCACTTCCCACTCCCCACTCCCAACTGTGGCTCAATGTACTTCCGTTTCACTAGGCTGCTCGAAGATCTTTCAGTATCTCAGCCGTTCCATCTCGTGGGAGTGAGGATATTCAGCTTACAGTGTCCTTCCAGCACAGGTTTCTTCAGTCTCAACAATCACAGCAGAAAAACAGTTCCCAGGAACCAGGAACTAGTAAAGCACTTCCCAATGTTCATAACCATCAAGTATCAAAATTCCAGGTTCTTAAAAATCAGCTTGCAAGACTTCTCAAAACCAATGTAATCAAAAATATTTCCAAATCAAGTTCAAAATAAAAGTCCAGAAATATATCCAAATCAGATCCAAGCTAAAAATCCAGAAATATATCCAAAAATCCAGAAATATATCCAAATCAAGTCCAAGTTAGAAAAGCAGAGAAAAAAGAAAAACAAAATTCAATATTACAGTAAGTTCAATCCCTCACAGTCTAATAAAGACCATAAACAGAGAACTATAATCCCAAATAAGTTCTCTTCTGCTCTCTTCCAAATCCTTGCCCTCAAGAATAATTCCACAGCAAAAAAGTTCCTTAAAAAGTCCAAACAATCTTATTCTTTAGTCACCACAGTCCAAAAATAAAAAATAGAGGAAAAAAGAGAAGCTGAATTCAATGTTCCAGTAAATCTATCCTCCCAATCAGGAAAAAACCATAATCCAGAATCAAAGTTCCGATGTTCAAATACAACTCTCTTCCAAGCCTTTACCCTTCAAAAATGATTTTTTTTTAAAAGCCCTTTTTATTGTTTTTAATGTCTCTGGCAAGCCTGGGTTTTTTCAGTGCTTTAGCTCTTCTTACCTTCTCCCTATAAATCCAGGCTATTTGCAAAAATTCATCTTTTGTGATTTTTCCATTTCTTTAGTCAACCATTCTAGTTTCTTTAAACACCTGCCATTTTTCCTCCTTATTGGCACAGTGTTAAATTGTGCCTTCAGTATCTCACTTTTAAGAAACTCCCATCCATCATGAACTCCTTTCTCTTCCAGTATCCTTGACCATGGAATTTCAGCAAGTAACTCCCTAAGTTTACAGAAATTAGCTTTTTTCAAAGTCTAGAATGTGTGTCTGGCTACACTTGGCTTCTCCTTCCCACTCAGTAAAAAATCTCAGTAGAGCATGATCCCTCCCCACTAAGGATCCTATCACCTCCACCTCATCAACAAGTTCATCCCTGTTGGTTAGGATCAGATCTAAAATAGTTGATCCCCTTGTTATCTCTTCTACCTTCTGGACCATGAAATTGTTTGCAAGACAAGTGAGGAACCTGTTGGACCTTGAGGTCTTGGCAGAGTTTGACTGCCAACATATATCAGGATAGTTGAAATCTCCTATTAGTGCTGCATCATTCCTTTTTGAATGTTTGGTCATCCACTCCAGGAAGGCCTCATCCAAGTCCTCAGGCTGGCCTGTAGGCCTGTAGCAAACCCCCACAATAACATCCCTATTGTTTCTTGGTCCCTTAATTCTTACCCAGATGCTCTCGACCTGGCTTCCTGGATTTAAATCATGGATCTCTTCACAAGTGAAAACATCCTTGATATATAAGGCTACTCCTCCTGCTTTCTTGATTCATCTGTTTCTGCAAAATAGGTTATACCCCCTATTACTACATTCCAATCATATAGATTGGAATATAGGAATTGGAATATAGAGATGGAGGCACTGCAAAGACCATCTAGTCCAACCCCCTATCATTCAGAAATACATAATTAAAACTCTTCTGAAAGTTGGTCATTTAACCTTTATTTAAAGACCTCCAAAGAAGGAGATTCCACCTCTCTCTACAAGGCAGTCTTGTGCCATAACCAAACAGGGAAGTTCTTCCTAATATTTAGGTAGGATCTCCTTTTTTGCAATTAGAATCCACTGTTTCATGATTTAGTCTCTGAAGCAGAAGAAAACAAGCTCACTCCACGTATCACTTGACATCTCTTCAGACATGTAAAGATGGCTATCATTTGTCCTCTCAGTTTTCTCTTCTCTGAATTAAGCTTACCCAGCTCCCCAAGCTGTTCTTCATATGATTTCATTTTGAGATCTTTCATTTTCTTGGTCACCACTGGTGTGATGAGAAAATTTTCATGAGGGAGGGGGCAGAAGGGCAGGGACATTTTCTAGGGAAAAGTTTCATAAGTGTTACCCTGATTTCTGGGGTCCCGTGGGGGATACCTCAATGTGCTCCAAATAATGGGGAATGGGAATTAGCCAAAGCACAAGCTGTAGCACTACGAGAGGCAGGGTAACCTAGCAAGATCTTAAACCCAGTGTTTACGTGTTCAGGCCAAGTCAAAAACCAAGCAGAATTAGTTTATAATTGTTTTCTTTATTTAAAAGCAGTCACTGCGCACTTACGTACTCACTCACACAGACCTAAGAAAATAAAGGGAGGAAATTCGATAGGGGATTTCAAGAAGGATTTTCAGGGGAAATACTACACCTGATCCTGTAGCCCGGGTAGCCAGAAGAAATTCAGTAAGTCTGGAGCGGAGATTCTCAGCACGTGGAAACTGAGGGGAAGGCTTGGCAAACGGAGCAGCAGCAAGGCGGGATGACAACCGTGAGCAATCCGAAGAAGTGCTCAAAATCAGGGGTTCATATAGGGAGAAATGTACCTGCAGAGTAGGCTGTTCCCGGGGAGAACAATGGGTTTCAGAGTGGAGACAAAGCCTCCGAAAGGTCAGCACTTAAGATGACGGAACTGTCTATAGCACAGACAGTATGCAAATGCTTGACAGCTGGGTAGTCAGGAGTGCTAATCTCATCAAGCTGACGGGTCGGGGCAGAGTATCTTTTGTATGCTTGTTGTATATTTAATTTAGTTTCAAAGTGTACTTGCCTGGAGGTCTCCTGAAGCTGCGTGCTGGAAAATTACTGGCCTGCCTGGGATTTTTCAGCCATTTGGCTGTGACCATGTGCATACTTATCTGGGGGCCTTTCAGGCAAGTGGAGGGAAACAGTTTGGAATGGCCAATATATCAAATTATAAACCCTAGGCTCGGACTATGGACTGCAGTAACATAAGTAAGGATAAAATAAGCCTCATCAATTTATTTTAATTCTAAACAATGTTGTGAAGCTTACAAAGTTTAGAACAGAATATTTTACATATGCAAAATAGTTGCTTAAATAATAATGACTAGAAAGTAAATGAATATTCTGCAAGTCATCCTACTAGAATAAGTTAAACTATTAATAAAGTCTAATGCACTCTGACATGCTGAGGTGCAACCTGAGGAACATCCCCATAGAATTTAAAGATAATGTGAAAAATAGATTTGTGCTGTTAAGCCTAACTGACCAGAGCAGAACGACAGGTACATTGCTAAGGAGGAATGCAGAAAGACAATAATAGACCATCATAGAGTTGGAACAGATCACAAGGGACATCTAGGAATACAGTATTAAATCATTCTTAACAGATGGCCATCCAGCCTCAGTTTAAAAACCTCCAAAGAAAGAGACTCCACTACACCCCAAGGCAGCATATTCTACTGCTCTTGGCATCAGGAAATTTTTCCTAATGTTTAAATGGAATCTCTTTTCCTGAAGTTTGAAGCCATTGCTCTATGTCCTAGACTCTGGAGCAGCAGAAAACAGCCTTCTCCACCCTCCATATGATATCCTTTCAAATACTTAAACATGGCTATCGTGTCATCTCTTAACCTTCTCTTGTCTAGGCTAAACATACCAAGCACCCTAAACCTCTCCTCATAGGGCCTTCTACCATTTTGGTCGCCCTCTTCTGGACACATTCCACCTTGTCAATATCTTTCGTGAACTGTGGTGCCCAGAACTGGACACAAGTTTCCAGGTGGGGTGTAACCAAAGCAGATATCTGTAGCCAAAAGGTGAAGCTTCAATGGATGACAAATGAAACTCTTCAAGCAGTTAAGGACAGCCAGGAATCAAAAGTAAAAGGTGACAGAAATGTCAGAACCCTGAATTCAACTGCTCAATGACTTGTGCATAGGGATAAAGAGAACTACTATAATAATCAATGGAGAGAAATAGAAAATGACAAAAAGAAAAAAAAGGGAAGATGAGGAGGCCTCTTCTACAAGATCCAAGAAATTTGGGGAAATTTAAGCCATCTAGCAGGGGAGCACACTACAGGACCAGGTAGAAATATAAAGAGGATGGAAACAATACTATATAAAAGAGATGAAAAGTGGACAGATTCATTCAAGGAAGAATCATATGAAGATGAACCGCCAATTTTAGAAAGTGAAGTGAAAGCTTCACTTAGAGGACTTGTGAGAAATAAATCACCATGAACAAATGGCATACCAATAGAACTGGTTCAAGCTACAGAGACAGAATTTACTCTAGTTCTAGCTAAATCTGCCAACAAATATGGAAAGCAAAAGAAGATTGGAAACACTTGGTATACATTCCAGAAAGGGGAGACCAGGGATTGCAATAACCACAGGACCATTGAATAAATTTCCCATGCAAGCAAAGCCATGCTCAAAATTCTACAACAAAGACTTTTACCATATAAGGAGTGAGGAATGCCAGATGCCCAAGTTGGGTACAGGAAAGGAAGAGGCACTGTGGATCATATTGCCGCCCAACCCACAAAATAAGGAGACCACACACAGGGCTTGGGTTGGACTAGGGCAATTTATTAATATGCCTAATTAACATACAATGGTAATGAACTTGAACTTGCACTTGAACTTGAACTTGGTCTTGAACTTCTATCCTAAAAAGGAGGGGTCAACAGCATGGGTGGACTAGGGCAAGAGTCAGCTCCTGACCATCTCCCCTAGCCCGCAGAGCGAGATACCAGGACCCAAAGCCAAGCGCAGAAGGTGGATCAAGACTTTGGCCGACCCTTGTCTGGAAGGTGAGCCCGAAATCGAGTCCCCCAGGCTCAAGCCAGTAAGGGCTAGTCCTGGGCCCTCCGCAAGGGTAGTCTTTATCCTACACCAAAGGGTGCCATAGGTACACACCAAACCCATGGACTCCCCCCTTACCAGCCAAGGCAACTGTAAGTGTGTATGCGGATACCTATTTAGCACCTATTTAAGACACCACCCTGTGCAGCCAATCACCCAATCCCTTGGCACAGTGTAGGGTAGGCGAAAAAACCTCTTGTAAAGGGGGAAAAAATTCCTACCCAGCCCCGAAGCGACCAGCGAACTTACACTGAAACCATAGAGTGGGAGGGTGGATCGCACTGATCCAGTGAAAAGAGGCCGAGGAGGAGGCGGGGCAGCCCTAAATAGTGCCCTGAGGCCCTGCCTCCTCTAGCCGGTGCTCTCCTCTCGCGGGAGGACGGCAAAGAGCGTCCCCCTCCACCCGTTGTCACATGGGCGGTGGGGGACACATTGCAAACATACATTGAATGATGGAATTCACCAAAGAATTTCAAAAGAAAAGCAGCCTGTGCTTCATTGATTATAGAAAATCCTTTGATTATGTAGATCATGCGAAACTATGGATTGCTCTTAAAGAAATGGGGATGCTACAAAATTTGGTTATCCTCTTGTGTAATCTGTATGAAGGACAAGAGGCTATTGTTAGGACAGAATATAGAGAAATGGAATGGTTTCCAACTGGCAAAGGAGTCAGGCAAGACTACATTTTATGTTTCTGTTTAACTTGTTTTTTGAACATATTATATGTAAAGCAAAATTTAGACTTGAAGGATGGAGGTATGAAAACTTGAGGAAGAAACATCGGCAATTTAATATAGGCATATGACACCATTCTACTAACAGAGAACATCAAAGACTTGAAATGATTACTGAAGAAAGTCAAGATGGGAAGAGCAAATGCAGGTTTACAGCTGAACATTAAGAAAATAAAAATAATGACCACAGGTGACTTACATACCCTTACAGCAGATGATGAAAACATTGAAATAGTTCAAAATTATCTATACCTTCGGTCAGTCATTAATCACAATGAAGACTGCAATCAAGAAATAAGAAAAAGACTAGGACTTGGAAGGGGAGCTATGAAGGAATTAGACAAGATTCTGAAGTTTAAAGATTGAATACTAAAGTTAGGATTGTCCATGCCATCATATTTCCAATTTCTTACTAAGGTATAAGAATTTAATAAGATGGGAAGAAAGAGTACCAGCATTAAAGAAGAGAAGAACTAAAAGAACAGAACATCTAATTGAATCGGTTCCCTTACCGACAAATAAAAGAAAGGTTCAAAATGGATATAAAAACCACAGAGATGGAGTCAGAAGAGAACAAATTAGACAAAATCCTAATGAAAAATGGGGGGGAAATATCAAAAATGTATAGACTTCCACTGGAAAGAGAGTTAGAGCAGGAAAAGATCAAGGGTTATATGGTAAAGTGGGCCCAAAATATTGGTCACAACATAGAGTTGGAAAGATGGGAAAGAGCATGGAGCAAGATACGAAGTTTACTCAAAGCTTGAGTTTAAGAGAGAATTTTTATAAGTCAGTGCATCGGTGGTATATGACCCCTCAAAATTAATGAAGACAAAACAAAAAGGGAGCTGCCAATATTGGAAATGTGGAAAAATAACAGTAACTTATTTTCATACATGGTAGTTATGCCCCATAGCAAAAAAATATTGGAAAAAGATTCACGATAGTATTACTAAGCTGCTTGATATTAAATTTGAGATGATTCTGGAAACTGTCAGCACGGGCCGAGGTCAAGCAGGAGCCGGTCCGGAGTTGGTCACAAGCAGCGTTTATTACAGTCTATAACAGAGGCGCTGCAGTACACCAGCAATTTAAACTAAGGTTTGCCTTGACAGCAGGCTTCAACAGAAAGCAATGGCGGGTTGCCTCATCCGAAACACAAAGTGGTTACTTCACCTTAACACAGGGGAGGGTCTTGGAAGAGCCGGGCAGCAGGACACAGACACGGGCTGGACTGGAACAGGGCACGGGTGACAGACGCGCGGAAAGCCGACGGTTGTTGCTCCGTGCCCCTCCCAGCCCCGTGCCAGCCTTAAGAAGACCCCCTGAGCAGCCGGCAGCCAATCCAGCCCGAGCATGTGGCTGGGACTCACAGCTGCGCTACAGCTGGGAGCTCCCAGCCCCCAGGTGTTTCTCCTGCAGCCGCCGGGACCGGCAGCTGGCCTCCTTGAGCCGCCGCTGGAACGTCAGCGGCGGGGCGGAGGCTTCAGCCTCCTCAGGAGCGGCCTCGCGAGTAGGTGGTGCCCCGAGATCGGGCCCGGGACCCGCCTCCTCCAACGAGTCTCTGCCCGCCACGCCCAGCAGCACGGGAGCCGGGCCGGTGGCCTCCGCAACACCGCGATGATCTCCTTCGGTGGAGGCGGCCTCCGTCATGCCGGGGAGACCCTTACCGGGACCGGCGGCCTCCGCGGCGTCTAGGCCATCTCCGCCGGCGGCGGAGCCCTCCACAGCGACCAGGCGGTCCCCGTCGTCGGCCACGGCCTCCGGAGTGCCCGGGCCCCCCTCCTCCTTATCGGAGGTGGCCGCTGCATCGGCCTCGGCGGCGCCCGCTGGCACGGACCCACCCGAGGCCCTGACAGAAACATATTTACTAAACATGATCACGAGGAACAGCCAAATGAGGACAAAAAGGAAAATATTATTAAATTTAATAACAGTGGCAAGATTGAATTGTGCAAAGCACTGGAAAGAAGGACTAGAACCCTCCCAAGAAGAATGGAAGATTAAAGTGAGGGATATTATTGAAATGGAAAAACTGTCCAACATGCTGAAAGGTAATTCAATTCAACAATTCAAAAAGTAATGGAATGAAATTATTAGATGAGTGAAAGAGAATTGAGATGAAGATACACAACTGAATAAAGGATCGAAAGGGTAACACTTATATTAAGGCAAGAATATAGACTGAGTAGGAAAATTAAGGTAGATTACAATAACAAAAAGAGATTTCACACTAAGGAGGTTTAGAATAAGAAACAAAAAAGAGACTGAAGGGGGAAAACGCGAAATAAGGAAAGGAAGGCTAGAGAGGAGAGGGAGAAGGGACTTCGAGAGAGAAGGGAAGGGTGTTATTACTGTGTACTGGCCTTACTTTGGAAGATATTAAATATTGTTTTGATATCACAATTCGGCCCCATTTTGCCACCCTCGGCCAAGTGTTTGTGAGGCCTCCGAACAAACACAGAGCTAGGCATGGCCCTTTATTGATGAACATTCCTTTCTCCACCCAGACAAGCCAAACTCAGCCAGATCTTGCTTTAGGAGACCTCCCTAGACAAACACCTCATCAAAAAAGCACACTAATACAAAGAACTCCCTACCCCGAGCAGGCAACTTGACGAGCTAGATGCTTATCTATCAAGCAAGCTGCAACTGCATACTGGCTATTTCATTGTCGATTCGGACTTAATCCAATCATGCTGAATTCTGACCTTTCAGAGACATTGTCTCACACCCAAACCTCATTGTTCTCTCCCAAAGTACAGACCAGTCTACAGTCATATTTTCCCTATAAAACCCTGCAATTCCAAGACCTTCCTCAGATCACTCTGAACTTCCATCCTGCCTTGCTGCCCCTTTGTCCACTGAGCTTTCCCCTCAGTCTCAGTCCGAGACTGCGCAATTACAGACCTCGGCTGTGATCTACCCCAGGCTTCGGACAGGTGTAGTGTCACCCAATTCAACAAATCCCGCTCAAAAATCCCTCTATACCACTACTACCTTTATTTTCTATAGTTACTTGTGTGACCATGTTGCATACACTATTTGCTTGGATTTAATAAAGTCACAGTTATTATTTCATCTTTGGTGTGCTTCTTGACTTGGCCTGACCCATAGATGTTGGGTTTAAAGATTCCACTGTGTTGCCCTGCCTCTCGTTTAGCTAACTTGTGCTCTGAGCTAATTTTCCGCACTTAATATTTGAGCATGTTTGGAGTCCCTCACGGGACCCCCAGTAAACAGGGTAACAAGGGGAAGGATAAATTGATGGCAAAAATACATTGCCAATATATAATATATTGTTAATATGGGGGGAGGATAGAATGGGTGGAGGGGTAGATTTAACAATATATTAGGGAAGGAAAAAATTATGTAATATTTTACAGAAAATATTAATAATAATAGTAAAGTTATGTAAGAATGGTGTACAATATGTAATAATGTAAACAACATGTGATATATAAATTTTAGTTTTTATGGAATTCTAATAAAAATAAATTAAAAAATATTTCCAATTTCTATGTATGATTGTGAAAGCTGGTTAGTGAAAGAAAGCTGCTAGGACAAAAATCAACTCAGTTGAAATGTGGTGCTGGAGAAGAGTTCTATGGATACCCTGGACTTCTAAAAAAGCAAATAAGTGGGTCATAGAGCAAATCAAGCCTCAATTATTCATAGAAGCCAATATGACTAAATGGAGGCTTTCAAGACTCAAGGAGCCAAGGAGCCACAGTCTCAAAGCTTCTTAGTGAAGCATTATTTTATTTGGAACTGTAGTACACTTAGCAGACTTTAGAGCTCAGATTGACAAAACAGCATTTAAGAACAAGACTTTAAGATCCCAGACCCTCCCAGACATTCTTCTTTAACCCCATTATCTTCCTTCAGGTATTTTCCCAGGGCTGGTACTAGCCTAGCATCTACTTCAAAGGCCCTTTTTGCATCTCCGCTGTTTGCGCGATGGGGGAGGGCGGCTCGCACGAGAAGCCTCACCCGAAACGCTGCCGCTTCCCCACTCCTTCGTACTGCACCTAGCTTCCTGGTGTCGTGTTGGTCGCTCTTCAGCCCCGCCCCTTCCTTCCACAGCGCAGTCTGGGAGCTGTAGGCTGCGCTGGGGGAGGAAGTGTGACCTGACCGGTTTGTTCGATGCACCGCACGCCAGCAAGTGCGCGAGGCCACCGCGAGCATTGTGCAAGTGTGCATTATTTTCGGCTTAAAGTCAAAAATAAAAAAATGCACGGCTGCCCCGCTTGAGCCTCATGAGCACCGCGCGAGTGGGAGTGCATCGTATGGAACGACGCTCCCACTCATACGAGGCTTAAGGGGCTCTCGTGCAAAAAAAAAAGCCATGCGAAAAGGGCCAAAGCTTCTAATCTAGTACTCTAATTCTCATATTAATGGCGGGCACTACTGGCTGCCCAACAATCTGCCCCCCAAAGGTGAAAGAGTAAAAAGGTGAAAAAGTTAGTTGGAAAGTTTGTTAGGATTAGCATGATGAAACTTAGCAATTAAATCGGGAGCATAAACATCAGGAACAGGAATCCATTCAGCAAATTGTGGTGGAAAGTGTTTCCAGAAGATCAAGTAGTGTGCTCTTGTGTATACAGGAATCAAAGATGTCAGGAATGTCGCAGGGGTCATTGGTAGGAGGATCAGTGTTTGAAGTCACACATCCCAAAGGCGCCATCTTGATCAGGCTGCAATGAAAAAAAGGGTTAATATTCTTGAATTCGGCAGGCAATTCCAATTGAACAGTCGCATCATTCAATACTTTTTTAATTGGGAAAGGTCCAATAAAGGCCAGTTTATGAGAGGGACGTAAACATTTCAAGTTCTTAGTGAAAGGGTAAACAAGGTCCCCAGGTTTATAGTCAGGGGCTGGGGTCTGTTTTTTGACTGCCTGAGCCTTGTGAGCCTTTTTGGCTTTTTCTATGGAGATTTGGATCTGAGACCAAGCATCAGTAATTTTGGATATCCAGTCATTTAAAGCAACAGGGTATTCAGTAGAAGATAGGAGTGAAGAAAGAGGATTTGGCAAGTGTCCATAGACTATTTTGTAAGGGGCATTTCCAGTGGCTGCATGTACAGCTGAGTTGTAGGCAAATTTGCTTTAAGGGATCAAAGAAACCCAATTGTTCTGTTGAAAATTTACAACACAATTGAGATATTGCGCAAGGGTTTCATAAGCCCTTACTGTCTGTCCATCAGTCTGTGGGTAAAATGCAGTGCTTAGTTTTTGTTCTATATCTAAGGATTTGAGGAAGCATTTCCAGAACTTGGAAGTGAAAACATGAGTGATGAACAGTTTGGTGAGTGGGGATCTTTTTCAGGTGTATGAAATGACACTGTGTGGCAAATTGGTTGGTCACCACCCATAAAACTAGATTGCACTGACAGGGGGAAATACCAAGTAAGAAGTCCCAAGAAATAGAGTCCCAAGGTTTTGTTGGTGTTGGCAGAGGGGACAATAACCCTTGCTGCTTGGTCATGGGGGTTTTGTTAGTGATGCATGTTGAGCAGCTTTAAAAACAGGATTCCACATTCTTCTGTAGCCCCAGCCAAAAGAAACTTCTATGTATGGCATGGAGAGTTTTCAGAAACCCAAAGCGGCCAGCCAATTTCAAACTCTGTTGTTCCTTTAAAATTTCACCCCTGCATGAATGTGGCACATAGATTTTACCCCCATGATGGCCAATCCATCTACCCAAGAGACCGTGGAGGTAGGGTTTTGTAATCAGGAGTTCTTAGCATAGTGCCCTCTGATAGAGGTCAGTGTCTATGGTGCAGCTAATTGTTTGTTGTTGTTGTTGTTTTGGCACATGCCTGGCCACACATGGTGACCCCTAGGTTTCAGGAGGAAACAATATGTTAGTGATGGAGCATGGAGTAGTTTGCTGCTCTTTGTGTTGTAGAAGCCCAGTGAGGGGATCTGCCAGGATGTTGGTTTTATGAGGTTTAAAAACTATTTTGAAATTGAAGCGCTGGAAGAATTCTGCCCAGCACACCTGTTTGGGGCTCAGCTTCCTCATCTTTTGAAGTGCCACCACACCTTGAAGGGTTTGGGAGCCCCCTCCAGAAAATGATGCCAAGTGCTTGAGGTGTAATGGATGGCTGCTGCTTCTTTTTCCCACACAGCCCAGTTTTTCTATGTGGAATTGAATTTCTGGGAGATCTAAGCACAAAGCTTTAGCGTCCCACCATTTTCCTTTTGCAACAGGACTGCAGCCATAGCAAATTCACTCACAAGAGGCTGTGAGGGGTGAACATGTTATATGATGAGCTCAGTGGTGAATAGCATTTTAAGTTGGTCGAATGCCTCTTGACATTCTGAAGTCCGAATTAATTGTGACACTTCACATCCTGGCCTGGTGAGGCCCTTAGATATTTTGTTTTCAATAAATCAGTCAATGGCGGTGCAACCTCAGCAAAGTTAGGTATAAAGTTTCTGTAAAAATACGCAAACCCAAGAAATCATTGCAATTGTTTCTTGGCATGGGGAATGGCCCAGTCTCTGACTGTTTTAACCTTGGCTTGGTCCATCCGCAACCCATTGTTAGTTACTCTATACTCTATACCCCGAGTAATCAAAAGTTTGAGAGTGAAATTCACATTTGGACAATTTAACAGAACAGCTGATTGTCTATGAGTTTTTGTAGCACTTTCTCACCAGTCTGATATGCTCTGGGAGGGTTTTGCTATAAATGAGTATGTCATCTAGGTAGACCACACAACTTGGTATAGGAATTCATGTAAAATGCTGTTCATGAGCATTTGAAAAATGGATGGCTCAGACTTTAGCCCAAATGGGAGGACTGTCCACTGATAGTTTGCAAGGGGGGGTAGAGAAGCAGAGGGGTCCCTGTCAGGCGGAGTGGTCCCTGTTTCTCAGGTAAGAGGATGGCTTTGCTCCCCACTTTCTGGGCTTCTGATGGGGGAAATGACAAGGAACAATGGATTCAAGCTGCAGGAAAGGAGATTCCACCTATACCTCAGGAAGAACTTCCTGACAGTCAGAGCTGTCTGGTAGTGGAATATGCTGCCTCAAAGTTTGATGGAGTCTCCTTCTCTGGAGGTTTTTAAGCAGAGGCTGGATGTCCATCTGCTGGGAATGCTTTGGTGTGTATTCCTGCATAGCAGGGGGTTGGAATGAATGGCCCCTGTGGTCTCTTCCAACTCTATGATTCTATGATTCTATGAAGCAGGTTAGGAGACTGAAGATTCCTGCTGTTTCTGGTTAGCATGTGGGGATAAACCCAATAGTAGTGGATTCATGTTTCTGCCGTCCCAGAATGAATCTTCATGGTAAGTCCAATCTCTCATTCTAATGCGATGGAAGGCCTCACCAAGGTCTAGCTTTGTGAAGTAATTTCTCTGTACTAGCTGCGCCATGATGTCCTTGTTTAGAGGGATGGGGTAGGCATTGGAAATGCACAGCTGATTCAGGGGCGAATAATTAACAATAAGTCTTAAATTTCCATCCTTCTTTTGTTGAAAAATATCAATTACACACAAAGCTACCTCATCAATAGGAGTTACCACACAAATAAAACTAGAATTGTGCACTATACATTGTGATAACTTGTGGACATAGACTACCTGTTAACAGAACCTGGCAAATCAAATGGAGAATTGACACAGTAAGAAAGAAACAGAAAAGTCATCGTAACAACCTGTTTTAAGAAACATTTGAAACATTGAAACATTTCAAGTAAAAGACTAAAATCCATTTCCAACTTTCTTAGGAGAGACTGCTATAACATCTGATAAAACTTAAATTATAACTGTTGATGGGCTCTTTGAATTGGAAAGTTAAGGACTGTGTTTCTCTGTCTACTGGAATCTGTGTCATTAGATGGATAAGAACCTTAGTAAATAATTGGCATAAAATAATAAAGAACTCTATACGAAAATAGTGGAAAAGATTGTGTGAAAGAGACTTGAAAGAGGCTTTAATAAAGATTGTAAAAGTAATTAAACTATTCAAAAACGGTTTACATCTCATCTTGTTGATTTTGAAGTTTTAATAATGGTATAGACAGAAGGGATCAGAGAGTGTCAAACAAGAATATACATTCTTACGCATATAAAATATTGACTGTAAGCACAAAGTATACAAAGAGACAGATGGATAGACTGGAGGATTCAAAGTCACCAAAACTTAATTAGTAAAATTATAATAAGGAGACAAAGTTACAACTTTAAATTAGGGAAGAGTTTTATATTGTTGTATTAAAGAAAAAGAAAAGAGATGTTGTTTTCTACATTTCAACTAATATTCCTACAAAAGAAATGTTTAGAGATGAAGATGGATGAGCAATTGGATTGGAAATTTCAATACAAGGACTATTTATTCAATCAATCAGCATCTACATAGCATGTGAAAATAAAGATTTTTGCTTAAAAAAACTAAAAGAACAACTACAAGACTATGAACATGAAAATATGATGTTGGGTGACTGGAATGGAGTTGTAGATTTTCAATTGGATAAAAATGAGGAAAGAAAAGGGAAGAGAAAAAAAATCAGGGTAAACTTCCAAGAACATTCTTTGAAGTGATGCAAAATTTTACATTACTAGACAGCAGACAGACTATGCATAAAAAAGAAAGAGGCTTCACATTATATTCAGAAAGCCATACAACAGCATCTAGAGTTATGTTCTTAATATGAAAGCATCTGATACCTAAAGTTACCAAGACAGAAATTTAACGAAAGTTCTATCTGACCACAATCTGATTCTATTGAAAATTAGACAGGAATTTCATTGGCATCTCAATGAAAATTTATTAGAAGACGAAGAGATACTACAAAATGTAAAAAATGAACTTTTTTCCAAGAGAATATAAATGGAGAAACTGATATGCATTGTATATGGGACACCAGCAAAGCAGTAATGTGGGATTTCTTCATCCAGCAACAAGCAAAATAATCCAAAAAATGAAGAAAAAACCCACAAACACTATTAGATGAAATTAGAAATAAGGAAGAAGAATTTTAAAAACTCCAATAATTTTTAAATTTTAAAAACTCTTCTCTGAGTGGGGGATTTTTATAAGGGAAAGCACAACCGCAGGCTAGTCTGGTCTTGGGGAAAAACAATAGGTTTTGGGATGGAGACAAAGCCTCCGAAAGGTCAGAATTTGCATGACTGAGTTAAAGTCCGAATTGACAGTAGTATAGCCGGTATGTAAATACAGCTAGCTCGGCAGTTAAGTACCTAGCTTGCCAAGACGTCCTCTCAGGGCAGAGAATCCCTTTGTGGTAGCGTGCATATGTAATGAAGGTGTTTGTTTCGGGAGGTCCCCTAAAGCAAAACTGGCTATATCTGGCTTAGTTTGGTGAGAGCAACAAGTAACAGCCATGCCTAGCTACGCGCTTGTTTGGCAGGCCTTACAAACACTTGGCTGGTGGCAGAGTAGGGCCGAATTGTGATATCAAAATGATATCTTTGGTTCACCAAAGCCCAGGCCAGTACGCGGCAGTAACATACTCAAAACTAATATTATACTTGATTACATTGGAAATAATTAATTATGCATAAAAGTGGAAATCAGAAAATAAACTCTTCATATATGACTAGTTATTAAAAATAATGGACACGATGGAAATAGAGAAACTGACAATGTTATTGAAAGAAGCGTGTATTCAGGGAAAATTTTTACAAAATGATTTAAATTGTAAATTGGCCAAGATGTATAAAGGTGTAATCAGTCAGTGCTGGAAATGCAAACACCATGAGGGTTCTTTTTATCATATGTGGTTGCAATGCCAAAAAGCAAAGAAATTTTGTTTACTAATTTGTAAACATATGCAAAAGATTCTAAAGATAAAAATTGTATTTAGACCAGAGCTATTTTTGCTAAATGTGATATATAGGAAGGATATTATGGAAAGGTAGCGTAGAAATTTGATAAGATATATGTTAATGGCAGCTAGTATGTGCAAAATACAAAAATATGTGTGCAAAATACTGGGAAAATAGTGAAATACCAAAACTGAGTTAATGGGTAAATAATTTACTGGATCTTGCAGAAATGGATAAACTTACAATTTTATTGAAAGAAAATTAAATAGAATCTTTTCTAAAAGTATGGAAACGTTTTACGGATCATGTTGGGAATAATAAGGAAGGCTTAATGGTTATTGGTTTTGGTATGTAAAGGATAAGATTGATTTAGCTAGATAGGGAGAATATGTGTAATGACGTATATGAATTTATAATCAAGCTACAGAATAAAATTAGGAATATGAATCAACAGGTGAAATAACTCAGGGAAAAACTTTAGGTCTTATGTTTGTATCCTTTTTTCAATGTAAGTATGTATCAGTTATTATATGTTATTGAATGTATATTAAGACTTATTTGAACACTTGGGTGGGGGAATACTCTTTTCTTCTTGTTTACTTTCTCTTTTTACTTCCTTTACTATTTCTGTACTGCTTTTTATCTTTTTCTTAGATTTTTTTTCCTTTTCTTCTTTGTTATATATTTGCATGAAATATGTCATATATTGTGTTCGTATCATGTCATAATTGTGTTTGCACGTATTATATTAATAAAGATTTTTTTAAAAAAAGAAGCATCTATTCAAAAATTGGAGAAAGAATGGGAACCAATTCTAGAATATAGCAAAAAAGAGGAAAAAGAAGTTATTAGCAAAACCAATTGTAAAGATACTTAAGTATCAAAATTTCACAAAAATAGTATGTTATATTCTAAATAATTGAAATTTGGTGATCTTGACACAAATTGATTAATGTGCAGGAATAATTATAATTTGATATAGTAATAATTCCATGTGGAAAGCAATATGATGGAAGATACATAATGGGAGGAAAGAGAGAGTGATAGGAATAAGACAGAGAAGGGGGTGGTGTGTCATGTACTTTAATATGAGATTATTTGTAAACAAATTGATAGAAAAGAACATATGTTGATATATATTAGGATATATTTATTTTATTTCTTAATAAAAATAATTTTTAAAAACCAACAAGAACACACTGTGATTTTTCTGCAAACTGTTCACTTAAAATTTCTTCAAATATGACTTCTGGGTTGGATATAGAGTTATGTGACAATGCTCTTTAGTGAATCCTGCTAAGGGGCCATTGTGCTCAATGTGGTTGATGCTGATTTGAGATCTGGAGATCAGCAAGAATTGTCTCCTGAGCGCAGGATTCTCAGAGCTGCCCTTGTGATCCAAAATTCCCAGGCACCTATCGGACCTCATCAAGGTGTCTCTGGAAGTGCAGAGGACTGGAGGGGATCAGGCAGACATCATGCCCAACCATGCAGCACTCACTGTTTATGGACATAATGATGTCCAGTCAGCTTTCTTAACTCCTTGAACAAACAATTTGGCATATAAAGAAGCTCTCCAGCTATTTTGGGATGAATTACTTCAACATCTCCACCTCTGCAAATTAATTGTGAGTTCTAAAGGTTTTTATTTCCCTTCCCAAAGCGGCTCAGCTGATAAAAAACAAACTGTAGGCAATAAGTACAAGGTCCAACAGAATCCTAAGGCAACATGAGTCCAAAGTCAGTCAGGATAATCCAGAGTCAGGTATGGAATTCAGCAAGATATCCAGCAAGGTAGAAGGGTCAGATAAGCTCTGACAACTCTTGGAGGGGAAGGGCGGCAGCTATATAGGTCAGAAGCCTAATGCAGCTATTGTCTGATTAATTGTTGGCAGTTATATATTATCTGAGATCCGCGTAGGTTGTCTCTTTGTTGTCTGTGTTCAGCAAAGGTAAGTAATGATAAGTTATCTTCTGTGTCTGAAGGAGCAGGATCTGAAGGAGCTGGAGCTGGCACCACCCCCTGTTTGTGGCATTGTATCTCTTCCTGTACAGCAAGTTCTGGCTTGCCTCCTTTTTCAGTTTCTGGCATGTCCCCTGTTTCAGATTCTGAGTCAGAGTCTGTGTTCTGGATGTAGGGCATGGTATTGTCAATGGAACAATAGCATGCTTGTGGATTCAGTTACATTGTTGGATCTGAAATAAAAGGGAAAAATATCTCTATATTAGGGAAAATCTGAGAAATAGAATGAAGATATCTACACAAGAGTCACAAAGGCACTGAGAGATGTCTTGGAGATTAGAACTGGATAAAGTACACTATGTGGATTCTGTCACAGCCAGGCAGAAAAATCTGCCGTGAGATGTGATTGTTTGTTTTTTGAAATGGAGAATAAAATATGAAATTCTTCAACAACACAACCTGAAAAAGCTTTAAATGTCAAGGTTGTTGCCCAGCAGGCAAAGTTTTCCTATGAGTGGACGGCAGAGATAAGAGGCAGTGTGGCCAGACAACCAGGTGCAAGGCCAGTAGCATTGTTATGGCTATGTCTTATGTATTAGAGAAGACCACATGGCAGAGCACTGGTTGGGTCACCCCACATGTTTCAGGGTGATGAGGTAGCACAAAAAGGCTGGTGTTTGCTTTGACCAGCTGCCAGTTAGCTGCCCTAGCTGGACCTGCCATGCTGTTGGCAGTATACTATTTGTAAGGGGAGATGCTGCCTGATTTTTCTCCGTTATCTTCTGTTTTTCCTTTGTCTAATTGCTGGAAAGCTAGCATGTTTTTGCTAAGCCTTATCTTAGAGTGTGTGTCAGGGTCCCGGGCGTGGCCGTGCTGGCGGGCACCGCGGAGGCCGACGCCGGTCTTACCTCTGAGGAGGAGGACGCGGATCCGGGCCTGTCGGAGGCCGCGGTCGGCGGCGGTGGCCATGCGGCCGCCGCGGAGGGCTCTGCCCCCGGGGGAGACCGCGGGGACGCCGCGGGGATGCCGCGGCGGTTGCCGATCCCTGCAAGGGTCTTCCCCGCTGGACAGAGGCCGCCGCTGGCGACGAGGATCGTCCGGCCGCTGCGGAGGAGGTCGGCCCGGCTCCCGGGCCGCTGGGCATGGCAGACGAGACTCCACAGGAGGAGGCGGGTCCCGGGCCGGATCCCGGGGCACCGCCTACTCGCGAGGAGGCCTCGGAAGACGCCGAGGTGGCCGCCCTGCCGCCGACGTTCCTGCAGCGGCGGCGATTCAAGGAGGCCAGCCGCCGCTCCCGGCGGCTGCAGGAGAAACACCTGGGGCAGGGAGCTCCCAGCTGTAGCACAGCTGCGAGTCCAGCCACGTGCTCGGCCCAGATTGGCCGCAAGCCGGTCTGCAGGCCTTTTTAGGCAAGCGCGGGGCTGGGGTAGGCACGGAGCAACAACCGTCGGCTTCCCGTGCGTCTGTCGCCCGTGCCTTGCCCCAGCCCAGCCTGTGCCTGCGTGCTGCTGCCCGGCTCCTCCAAGGCCCTTCCCTGCGTTAAGGTGCTGTAACCGTTTTGTGTTCAGGGTGAGGCAACCCGTTGTTATTTTCTGTTAAGTGCCTGCTGTGAAGGCAAACCTCATTTCCAGGCCGTTGGCTCACGGCAGCGCTCCTGAGAGACTGTTTTGGGACTCGGCTGGTGGCCACCCCGGCCCGGCCCCTGCTTGACCTCAGCCCGCGCTGACAGTGTGGCAATAAATCAGTACTCTAAGCCTAACTCTGGGATTTTTTCTGCTTCACTGGGACTCTCTGCTGCAGTGAAGCCTTGCTTCACAGATAGCATTCTGCTCATGTTCGGAAGAACCAAATCCTGCCAACCCAGACATCAAATTGATGGGAAAGAGGTGATAGTCTTCAAAGACATACTAGCCAGAATTTTGAGAAGGAGACGAGACTGTGCTTTCTTGACTAAGAAGTTGAAGCAATACGAAATTCCCTTCAGATAGAGGCATTTAGAAGGCTTAGTTTTTTGGTATAGAAAAGGAGGATTAAATCTTAATACAATTTCAAAGGCAAGAGAATTTTTGGAGAAGAAAGGATTTTGAAGGGCAATCCCTAAAAAGAGAGAGAGAGAGAGAAGACACTGGAAAAAAACTTGAAGGAACAAAGCAATGGAGATGACCAAAGTACCCATGCCAAGGCAAGTGTGGATAGGGACTAAAAATCTAAAAATGACTTTAAAATGTATCTCTTGGAATATTAGAGGGGCTAACTGTGCTGGAAAAGGAGAAAAGTTTTTTTATCATTTGGAAAAACAGATTAGATTTAATTTACCTTCAAAAGATACATATAAGGAAAAAAGACAAAAATAATTGGCAAATCCTAAATTGGGAGATGAACTGGTTTTCTATGTAGATGCTAAATTGAAACCAGAAAAGATTTTGAAAGATGTGAATGGATGATATCTTGGAATAGAAATACAAATTCATGGACAAAACATTTGGTCTTGGTAATTTATGCCCTTACAGAGAAAATGCATAGACTGGTAGAAAAAGAAAAGAAACAGGTTCAGGGAAAACTTCCCAAGTCCTTTTTTTAATCTGATAGACCATTTGGAACTTGTGGATCCTTGGAGAAACTTTTTTTCAGAAATACACAAATCCATTTGAAGGATTGGTAAACTTGTTAATGTCTAAATCATTGGCCAACTCTATAAAAGATATGGAGATACTATCAAAGTTTCTATCAGATCATAATCCATACTGTTAGCCCTTACAAAGAAAAAGATTCAGTGGGCTTGGAGACTGAATGAAACTTTTCTTAAAAATGAAATTGGATTGAATAAAGCTAAACAAATCTTAAAAATTATTTTGAGGATAATATGAATAAAGGTGTAGCTATCAGAACAATATGGAATGTGAACAATATGGAATGCGAGTAATGCTGTTATACAACAAAATGCACAACTTAGAGAGACAACAGAAAATCAAAGTATTTTGGATGAGATTAAGAAAAAAGAGAAAGAACTAAAAAATAATCCATCCAAATCATCAGTTTTTGAAAGAGATAAAGATCTTACGGAAACAATTATCCATGAATATGGTATTTGACATAAAGAAGAAGATAAGATTTACTAAGCAAAAATATTTTGAATTAGCAAATCAACTAGGAAAATGGCTTGCTTATAAGTCGAGAAAAGAAAGAGAAAAAAGATTTTAAAGACTAAAGATGGAAAGACATTGACATCTGACAATGATAAGATCAACAGGATTTTTTAATAATTTTTTCTTGACACTGTATAAAAAGCAAGATATACCTAAAGAAAAAGTTCACAAATATCTAGATTTACAGAATTTATCTTCGATTTTGGAAGTTGTGGAAGCATTCAAGAAGTTGCAGATGGGTAATGCTCCAGAGCTAGAAGGTCTCCACACAGTTTATTATAAAAGTTTGGAGGATCAACTGTCCTTGCCATTTCAACAACTCATGAGCTCAGTTACAAAGATGGGTAAATTTCCAGATGGTCTCAAGCAAATACTATATTGATTCCAAATGAGGAACAAGATGCAGCAGCTCCTAAGAATTATAGACCCATTTCACATTTGAAGAATGATTATAAGATTTTTAATTCTTGATGAAAGGATGAAGAAGATATTACAGGATATCATAAATGAAGACCAATATGAATTTTTGCCAAAGAGAATTATTTGAGATAATTCAATATATGTAACAGATATTTTGAAATATCTTGATTATCATAATGAGAAAGAAGCAGCCCTACTATTTCTAGATGCAGAGAAGGTCTTTGCTAATGTCAATTGGACATTTATGGTAGAGACACTGAAGGACTTTGACCATAATTTTATTCAATGGATTGAAGAAACATATGAGGTTTGACCATAAAAATCACATTTTTAAGCTAAGGGCATTTACTGATGATTTAATGATTTTTTTTTTTTACTATATCCATTAGATCTGCAGATATAAAAATCAAGGTATTGAAGGACTTTGGCTGTTAAGCAGACTTGTAAGGAAATTGATAAAAGAAGATCAAAGACATTTGATCAATAAAATAGGATTTAAAATCATTAAAAAGGTGAAATATCTAGGTGTGATTTTTGGTAATCAGATTCCAAACTGTTTCAGAATCATTACGTTACTGTTTGGAATGGGATCAAAGAAGATTTACAAAGATGGTCCAAGCTTAAACTTTCGCTACTAGTTGGGATTTCAACTATAAAGATGAATGGCTTTTCTGAAGATATTGTTTCTATTTCAAGCATTTCCAGTTCTGAACAATAAGGTGCCATTCAAGCAATAGCACAGAGATATAGCTAATTTTATTAGGCAAGGGGAAGAAAAAACTGAGAGTGAGACCCAGGATTTTTCAGGATGCAAAAGATAGAGGAAGACTTGCTCTTCCAGATCTAAAACTGTATTTCTTTCTTATCATGTTGTTTTGGTTAAAAGATTGGGTTACTTTAGAAAGAGATGGGCTTTTATAGTTAGAAGATTTGAATTGCGATTGGCTGGAATGTATTTTTGTGGTAGGATAAACTTAAAGCTAATGTTGATTACAATAATCATTATGTTAGATGCGCTTTACTAAGAGTATGGAATAAATGTAAGCTGAGATTATGTACTAAAATGCCATTATGGGTATCTTCACATAACACTTAGTTTAAGAGAGAAATAATTTTTAAAGAAATTGGTTAACTTATAAAGACCTTTCAGTGATGGAAAGTGGGATATTTAAAATAAAATCAAATGAGAAACTTATCCACAAAGATTATGGTGTGTCTTGGTTTTCATATAGTTGACTGTATGATTGATAGTTGACTGAATGGTTTAAAGGAATTAACTTTAGTTAAAGACTTGCAAGAAGGACACATGATCTTAAACGTCTCTACACTAATGCACAGAACAAGGGAAATAAACAAGATGAACTGGAACTCTTAACACAAAAAAATGAATATGATACCATAGGCATCACTGAAACCTGGTGAGATGAGTCTCATGATTGGAATGCAGTCATTCGGTGGTATCACCTATTTTGGAGAAATAGACCAAACTAGACAGGAGGAGGTGTAGCTTTATACGTCAAAGATGTTTACACCTGTGAAGAGATCCATGACTTAAATCCAGGAAGCCAAGTTGGGAGCATCTGGGTAAGAATTAAGGGAATGATAAACAATAGGAATGTCATTATGGGGGTCTATTACAGACCCCAAAACCTGACTGAGGGCTTGGATGATGCCTTCCTGGAGCAGATGACCACAAATTCAAAAAGGAGAGATGTAGTAGTAATGGAAGATTTCAAATATCCTGATATATGTTGGAAGTCAAACTCTACCAAAAGTATAATGTCCAACAAATTCCTCACTTGCCTTGCAGACAATTTCATAGTCCAGAGGGTGGAAGAGACAACAAGGGGATCAACTAGTATAGATCTGATCCTAACCAACTGGAATGACCTTGTTAATGGGGTGGAAGTGGTGTGGTCCTTAGATAGGAGTGACCATGTTCTATTGGAATTTATTATTCAGTGGGAAAGGGAAGCCAAGTGTAGCCAGACACACATTCTAGACTTTAAGAAAGTTACTTTCTGTAAACTTAAGGAATTATTAGCTGAGATTCCATGGTCAAGAATACTGAAAGAGAAAAGAGCTCATGATGGTAGTTTCTTAAAAGTGAGATACTGAAGGTACAATTTAAAACTGTTCCAATAAGGAGGAAAAATGGGAGATGTCTGAAGAATAGGTGACTAAGAAACACTCAACTGAGTTAAATATTAAAAGAAACATGTACAAGAAATGGAAAAACAGGGAAATCACCAAAGAGGAATTTAAACAAATAGCCAGGATATGTAGGGGGGAAGGTCAGAAAAGCTAAAGCACAAAATGAACTCAGGCTTGCCAGAGACATTAAAAACAATACCAAGGGCTTTTTTTAGATTTATCCACAGCAAAAGGAAAAACAAGGAAATGATGGAGTCACTGCACGGAGAAGATGGCCAAATACTAACAGCGGGCAGATCAAAAGCAGAAGTACTCAACACTTTCTTTGCCTCAGTTTTCAAAAAGAAAAAAGTACTCAACCTGGGAGGTGGGGAGCAGGTGGGGAAGTGGCAGAAATTCAGCACAGTATAGGTAGAGTAGTAGAGGAATACTTGTCTACTCTAAATGAATTCAAGTCTTCAGGGCCAGATGTATGGCATCCGAGGTTATTAAAAGAACTGGCAGAAGTAATTTCAGAACTGCTGGTGATGATCTTTGTGATTTCTTGGTGAAAAAGATAAGTCCCAGCAGACTGGAGGAGGGCAAATGTTGTCTCTGTCTACAAAAAGGGAAAAAAAGGGGACCCAAATAATTATCACTCAGTCATCCTGATTGAAATATCCAGAAAGATTCTAGAGCAGATCATTAAGCATACAGTTTGCAATTACTTAGAAAGCAACTAAAAGTCAACATGGGTTTCTCAAAAGCAAGTCATGCCAAACTAATTTTATCTCTTTTTATGATAGAGTTACAAGCTTAATAGATGAAGGGAATGTTGTAGATGTAGCATTTCGTGACTTCAGTAAGGCCTTTGACAGAGTTCCCCATGGTATTCTTGCAAAGAAGCAAGAAAAATGTGAGCAAAACAGGCCTACTGTCAGGTGGATTTGTAGTTGGTTGACTGACCAAATCGAGAAGGTGCTCACCAAGGACTTCTCCTCATCCTGGAAAGAAATGACTAGTGGGGTGCCACAGAGTTCTGCCCTGGGCCCAACACTATTCAACATCTTCATCAATGGATGAAGGAATAGAGAGCATGATGATTGAATTTGCAGACAATATCAAATTGGGAGGGGTTGCTAATATCCCAGAGGACAGGATCAAAATTTAAAATGACCTTGACAGATTGCAGAGCTGGGCCAAAGCTAACAAAATGTAGAGTTGGAAGAGACCACATGGGCCATCCAGTATGAATTTCAACAGAGAGAAATGTAAAGTCCTACACTTACCCAGAAAAAATGGAATGTACAAATATAGGATGGGAGAGACCTGTCTGGACAACAGTACATGTGAAAGGGATCTAGGAGTCTTAATAGACCACAGTTTGAACATGACTCAGCAGTGTGATGCAGCAGCCAAGAGAGTAGACACGATTCTTGATTGCATCAATAGGAATATGGTGTCCAGATTGAGGACAGTAATAATGCCATTCTATTCTGCTTTTGTCAGACCTCATCCGGAATACTGTGTCCAGTTCTGGGCACCTCATTTCAACAAGGATATTGACAAGCTGGAACATGTCCAGAGGAGGGCAACCAAATTGTTGTGGAGGATCTGGAAGCCACGCCTTATAAGGAACATCTTTGGGAGTTGGGTAAGTTTAGTCTGCAGAAGAGAAGGTTAAGAGGTGACAAGATAACCATGTTTAAATTTTTGAAAGGATGTCATATGGAAGAGAGAATAGGCTTGTTTTCCACTGCTCCAGAGACTAGGACAAGGAACAATGAATTCAAACTACAGGAAAAGAGATTACACCTGAACCTCAGGAAGAACTTCCTGATGGTGAGAGCTGTCCGGAAGTGGAATATGCAGCCTCGGAGTGTGGTGGAGTCTCCTTCTTTGGAGGGTTTTTAGCAGAGGCTGGATGGCCATCTGTTGGGAATGCTTTGATTTGTGTTCCTGCATAGCAGGTGATTGGACTGAATGGCCCCTGTGGTCTCTTCCAACTCTATTATTACATGATTCTAATTTTTATCATTTTCAAATGTCTTAATCTGAATTTGAAGAACAATCATGTGCTGATGAGGAATATTTAATTGCTAAAATGTGTAAGTTATCGTTGAAAATTGAAACAGAAGATGAACAAGTGAAAACTTGTATGACTAAATGGGCACAAAATGTTGGGCATCCTATCCATATGGAACAATGGGGAAAGATGTGAGTAAAAAATCTGAGATATACTCTGAAAGCTGATCTTAGAGAACATTTTTACAGAATGATGTATAGATGGTATTTAGCACCACAAAAATGTCTAAAATGCATAAGGATTCCTCAAATCTTTGTTGTAAATGTGATCCAAAAGAAGGAACTTTTTTCCACATGTGGTGGATCTTTAAAAATCCAAGTAGTTTTGCATGATGATGATTCAACTCAAACCTGAGCTTGTTTTGTTGGGTCTGATTGATGAACAGACTGATAAGAAATTGAGAAGAATTTTCCACTACACAATCACGGCAGCAAGACTGCTGTATGCACAGAAATGGAAAAGTGTGGCTATTCCTTTGCTTGAAGACTGGCTCTTGAAGATGCTGTAATTGGCAGAAATGGATAAATTAACTATTTTATTTAAGGAAGGATGGGTTTGGTTAAATTTGAAAATGTCTGGGATCAATTGATGGTAAATCTAAGAGAAGGAGAGGAGACAATTGTTGGTTTTGAAGGTTAAGCTTATAGTTATTAAATACCAGGCAGTAGTAAAATAATGTAGACATGCTAGAAGAAATATATTTTGTAGATTATCTTAGAACCAAAAGCTGGTCAGTTAGAAGTCTGTGTTTTTGACCCCTTTTTAGTTGTAGTCTAGTTTAATTTCGCATTAATTTAGATATTAGATTCCTTTGTTTACTTACTGTTTGTCTTTTTAATCCTCTGTATGTTGTTTTATATACTAAACATACGTTAATAAAAACATTATAAAATATTTTCAAATAAGTGATTTTCAAAAGCCAGGATTATGAAATTTGCTTTTTCCCGATGAGGCATTGACAGTCTTATGGTGTTAGCACATTTGTCAAAGTTGAAAGGTAACAGTTTTACCTGCATAATTCCTAAAATTATTTGCAGACCTTATAATGCAGAGGCTTCTTAAGAGGAAGACTATACTCTGCCTAGGAAGGGGGCTTTGCCCTTAAATGATAGAGGCAGAACGATCCCTTTAAAGATGTGACACTTTTTATCTACTTTTTAATATTTAATAGTTACTAAAAATGTGCACTTCTACTCTTTGTTTCAAGTCCCCTGAAACAAGGGAGGAGCTGCTGCTATTTGTGTCAACTTTCGTTTAAGAATGTCTTAAACTACCATTTAAACAACATTTCAGACATACAGTTCTGGACACAAGCATCTTTTCAGTTTTCCTCCCTAATAACATTATCTGATGAAGAAGCCAATGAAGCTTTGAATGTCTGCATGGTGTTTTACACTTTTAGTTGGCCAAATCAAGATATCAACATGATGTTTATTAGGATTTTGCTGATTTTTTTTCTTCATGGTCAACACGGCTGTGTCTCAATAACTGATTTGTGAATAATAATTATGTAATTGAGCCAAACAAGCCTGAACTCTCCCTAGAAGCTAAGATGACTAAACTAAGGCTGCTGTATTTTTGACACATCATAAGAAAACATGACTCACTAGGAAAGACAGCAATGCTTGCTAAGGTAGAAGGTAGTAGGAAAACAGGAAAACTAATTTTCAGATGGATAGACTTAATCAAGGAAGCCATGGCCCTGAATCTGCAAGACCTGAGCAGGGCGGCTGATGACAGGGTAACTTGGAGTTCTCTCATTCATAGGGTTGCCATAAGTCTAAGTTGACTTGATGGCAGTTAAGAACAATAGTGCAAGAGCAAGCATAGTATAGTAGTTTGAGTGTTGGACTAGGATTCTGGGAGACCAGGGTTTGAATCCCCAACTGGCCTTGGAAACCTAGTGGATGACCTTAGGCCATTCATCCCTCTCAGCCTCAGAAGAAGGCAAGGACAGCCCCCTCTGAACAAATTCTTCCAACAAATCCCTATGATAGTTTCACTTTAGGACTGTCATAAAGCAGAAATGACTTGAAGGCACACAACAACAATACTTTTGCAGTGTGAAAGATGCTTTAAGTTTACAGAATCATCTATCCTATTGTATTGTTCAAATGAACTTAAATTGCAAAACTAAGCTGCCCTAATAGGGGCAGAAATCAACACACAGAATGAATGTAATATTTACAAAATCAATAATGTGAAGTTAATGAAATATTAACTAGTTACCACTAAAAGGTGGCCAGTTCTTTAATTTTTTAAAATTAATATTTTTAAGCCATTGCTTTTTATATCATATATGGTTGCTAGGTCAGGATCACCTGAGGCCCTGAGATTCCCTGGCCAAAAGTTGCGACATAGGGAGGGCCATCCCATGGGCCCTGATGATGTTCATAAGCATCATGTGTTAAGCATCAACTGCAGGTTCTCACAAATTTTCATTTAAACACACAGACATATACAAAACATATTTTCCTAGTTGGAAATTAAGACAGAAATCCAGCTATCAATGCAGGAGAGAGGAACTAAGTATGGTGATGTCAGATGGGAACTCAGGGTAGAGAAGGAAGCATACTATGCAATAAATATTTCCAATACATTAATTTGATATATTATTCTCATGTACTCTCTCTGTCTGCTTCCTCTCAGTATAAATAACAGTAGGTGTTGGAGATGCAAAAAAGGATTGATTCATCCTCAGCCCCTCACTTTGTTCTGTTTTCTTGTCACCACCCAAATAATCCACTGTGTGTACTTAATGCAGCAATACTTCCACACAAAAAACTACAAACCTCCTGTTCCCTGGGGGGAGGGATGTCAAATCTGAATGTACAGATTGAGCCTCCAACCTGTGCTCTCATCCTCTTTCCAAAACCAAATTCATATTTTTTAAAAAGTAATAATCCTTATTCTCTCCAATTTCTCTTCTTCCTCCCAATCCATCAACATTATTCCTCATGATAAATTAATTATCCATTAATCTGTGACATGTATTCACTCACACAGTCTCTCCATTTTCAGAGAACGAAGCAGTCTTTATCCATCTTTATCCATCTCTGTTGCAACACCTCTTCCATCATCTTCATCATATTCACATGACACTATCTGGAAGCCCTCCACTACTCTTTTCAACCCACCACCAAAACTTCCTAATAATTTCTTTATCCAGTACTCCAGGTAAATCAATTTAAAAAAACATAGCTCTCATGCGGTTTCCTCCTCTGAGTCCAGGGCTTGCTGTGAGCCCTTTTACTCACTGTCTCTTGAGTCCAGTGACTGTGGCCCTCTGGCTCCCTGAGGCTCTCCTCTACCTGGGCTGGATGGGACCAGCCAGCATAGCCAGCACACACACAAACACAAGGCTTTGTCTGCTCACTTGTGCTCACTGTTCTACTTGTTCACGCATGTGCTGTGCTTTCCTTTCTTCCTCTCATGCTCATTGTCAGGTATGCACACATAAACTTAAAATATATTATCAGCCTAACACTTGTTGAATGTAATCTCCTTGCAAAGTTCAGCACAGAAGTTTTCTATCTTTTAAGAGCTGCTCACTGCTGAGCCCCAGATTGATCTGCAAAAACAAATAGCTGTGAATCAAGTAGCTTCAATTTGTCTTGGCCTTCAATTGACCTGACTAAGCTTTGTAAACTCTGAACGTTCCCCTTTATCCCATGTTTGGTCAGGATAGTAGGCATGGAGTGGAATTCCTCTGATGTGCAAAGTTAGATGTTAAAAATTGTTCTTACACAGAGATCTTATATTTGATGTCTTAGCATTTCTTGTTAACTTTGCTTTCTTGTTTACCTTGGAAGTCTGAATAGAATTTCTAAATGGTAAAATAACATTGCTGCAATGCTAGAAATGAGTTGACTAAAGGAAAATTCCACTGAGGGAGCAGAATTCTTGGGGGGCAATGCCCTCATTTGCCCCCCCTTTGTTATACTCCCGGTTGTTGCCCTTTTCTGGACAAATTCCAGCTTGTAACATCCTTCTTGAAATGTGGAGCCCATACTTTGACATGGTATTCCAGGTGAGATCTAACTCCTCCAACAGTCTGTTTCCAACTCTCAGTGTCAACAGTCTTTAACTGATTCTTTTCCTTTTGTAAAGCTCCTCTTCTCTCTCACTGTAGCACCTCTCTTCACAAGGTTCTCTGTGATGCCATTGACTGCTCTCAGTCACTCTAAACCATGGTATCCAGGTATTCTGAAGTAACATTTTATCAAGTGCTCTTCCTCTTCATTATGTTACAGCATTATTGGTGGCACTGCTACTTCCTTCAATCTAGACACTATAGTGGGCCCTTCACATTCACAGTTGGTTAGGGGCACAGGACCCTTATGAAAGTGGAAAAACTGTGAATATAGTTACCCCTCCCACCAGATGAATACCACAGACTCATTCCGCTCACTCCATTTCCCACTTTGCCACCATGATGCCTCAGCTGGATTTTCCAGCCCCTCCCAGCACTACCTTGCCACATTTCTTCTGCTCTCCCTCCTCTTCACCTACATTTTGTCCTACCAAAAGGGTCAGCCCCTCACTCCCATTCCTACCTTGCCACTGCCAAATCTGAACTAGATTTTTTAAAAATTTTCTAAATTTATTTAATTTTTTAAAAACACAATCTAAATATACAAAACAACAAAACAACCAATACTAACAAAATATAACTAAAATTGGTTCCCGCTCTTTTCCAAACAGTTCATATTATTTCAACATTTACACCTATTGAGGACATTTTTGCACTACACTGTTATAGTGCTATTATTCCACTTTCAACATTATTCCACTCTCACTCCGGTGTAAGGTACCAGAGATACATCATCTTATAATAGTTTTCTTTAAGATCATAACATAGTACATTTTTAATATTCTGTATTATAACTTTCTCATTGATTCATATGTATCTTATATCCAAGATTCTTTGCCCAGGTAGTCATATGTTTCTTTGTTTGTTCAGCTTCCATATCAATTTTTTAAAAGTATATGTTTATTAAAAGAAGAATAGACAAATACAATGAAAGAAGAAACACTTTAACATTACATACAAAACAAAAAGACTTAAAAATAAAAATAGATACAAAACTACAAGGCTACAAATAATTTAAAAAGTTGGTTTCACATCCTTGTTGCAAACAGCTCACATTACTCATGTAATTGCACCTAACCATTAATTCATTTTATACCATAACCATTACTTGTTGCCAGTCACTTATCATTGTAATTATTCTCCTACATATATAGTAATAATAGTTAGTAATAATCATGTATAAATTAAAATAGCAGTATAATCATTTATAGTCACTTATCATCTTGATTATATATTTACTTAATAATCTATCAGTTATCCAAAGATAATAGTAACCATTAAATAATACTAATAATCTATATAGTCTATAATCTAACCAAAAAATCTATATCGAATATGATCTTCCAAAGCAACAACCAATAAACATCATTTAGTCCCAATTTAACCCTTCTTATGTGAAAATATGACTGTTAGGCCATTTCCGCATGAGGTTGATACATTGTAGTAGTGTAGAATCCTCAGGCTCATGTCTGCACGTTGAACCATTTTAGAGTTGTAGTTTTCTTCATGGTTCTGCATAGAATCATAGAATCATAGAATCATAGAAATATAGAGTTGGAAGAGACCACAAGGGCCATCCAGTCCAACCCCCTGCCATGCAGGAACACCCTCAAAGCACTCCCGACAAGTGGCCATCCAGCCTCCGCTTAAAAACCTCCAAAGAAGGAGACTCCACCACACTCTGTGGCAGCACATTCCACTGCCGGACAGCCCTGACTGTCAGGAAATTCCTCCTGAGGTTCAGGCGGAATCTCCCCTCCTGCAGCTTGCATCCATTGCTCCTTGTCCTGGTCTCAAGAGCAGGAGAAAACAAGCCCACTCCCTCCTCGACATGACATCCCTTCAAATATTTAAACACGGCTATCATGTCCCCTCTCAACCTTCTCTTCTGCAGACTAAACATACCCAGCTCTCTAAGTCTGTCCTCATAGGGCATGGCTTCCAGGCCCCTCACCATTTTGGTTGCCCTCCTCTGGACCTGCTCCAGCTTATCCATATCCTTCTTGAATTGGGGTGCCCAGAACTGGACACAGTATTCAAGATGAGGTCTAACCAATGCAGAATAGAGTGGAACCAATGCAGAATAGAGTGAATAGAGTGGTAGAGTGCAGAATAGAGTGCATGTTTTCAGTTTGTAGAATGGTTCACTGTGGTGTGAAATGGCTGTATGTGAAAACCAGAAAAACTGATGTAAATCTCTCAAACTGGTTCTGCTTCAGTTTTTTCCTACATGCAGAAGCATATCATTGATTCACAGCACAGAAGTAGCCAGCTATGGGCGTTCCCAGGTTATCTTTTCTGCCATTTCCATTCCTATCTCTCTCTGCCCATCAAAGGACAGGCTGCTGTCATTATTGTCTTCATGCATTAAACGGACAGTGGGAAGAGAGTGAATCTGGTAATGGACTGTTAAGACTATTTTTTTCACATATCAATGAACATACATACCTATGCACAAACCTAGCAATATATAAATGTGTTTAAAATGTGCGTGTTTTGTGTTTTTTTAAACAGATCAATCAGCTATGGTGGGGCAGGGTGAGGGAAGGGAATGAGAGTGGCCAGGGACTTGCTGTTGCGGATGCAACAACCACTGTTTTCCACAGCAGTAGAATGTAAACGGGGGTGCAGAAAGCACAGTTTCTGAATTGGAGTATAAAAACACCACTCTTGACACATGGTGAACCGCTCCTCCCCTCTCATGTGGAAATGGCCTTAGAATAGCAATTTAAAGTTTAGTAGTATAAAATAAAAGCCTTTTATTGTCAGATCACATTCATTCTTTTTTCCATTCAACCAAATATACTATTTATACTCTTTATTAATCCTGCAAAAAAACTTTTACATCACCTCCCCATTAGGAATAAAAAAAAGGTTACTGCATAGTATAAACTCAATTATAAAAAGATAACCATTCTCCTCTGCAATATAAAATAACCTTGTATTCATCCATCCTCTTATACTTCATTAACTCTGTATAGTTTCAAAGTTTTAACATTATTTCATCAGGTATCACAACCAAAATCTTTTTAATTTAAAACTTGAGATGTTGTGCAAATAACTCATTATCCCTGTAACAATACCAGATCAGGAAAAAAAAACTTTTAAATTTACAATTAATTTTTTTTAATCTCACCCCTATCTTTCTAAAATTTCTCGGAGTCTCTTCTTCTATAAGAACTTTTCCATTGTTCTAGTGTACAATAGCAGCCAAGTGTTCTCCAGTTTTAATTTCCAGCATTCTCCTATCATATTGTTCAGTAAGTTCTGTCTCTTCCTTTCTTGTAAATTTAAAGAAGTTTCTTCTTTCCTCTTCAAAACTTGGTTGAGTCTGTCCTTGTATCTCCTCTATGACAGCCAGGTTCATTTGATTTTATTAATTTGATTAATTAATTGAATTTGATTGATTTGTTTACTATTTAAGTTCTACCTATGTAATCAAATCAAATCAAATAATTTATTAATTTGAATTTCTAATTGAATGAGTGGAGCTAGCTAATTTAATTTTGTTTAATATTAAACATAAGGTATACAAAATAAGGTCAGGGAAGGCTAGAGATGCTGACTCACAAGTAGGAAGTGATTCAAATGATGAGCCACCAGAGTATCAAAGAAAATTCACGGACAAAGTCAGATTTTATATGACTGAAATAAAACAAGATTTGAGTGATCTTAAGTTCTAGTTATCTGAGGTGCATGATACATTGGACCTGGTTAAAAAAGATGTAAACTGTAGGAAGGAAATTGATACTAATAAGAAGGACATTCAAATTCTAAAGCAGAAGATGGCTTCTTCCTCAAATGATATCAAAAAACAACAGGACAGGTTTGCATTATTAGAGAAAAAGGCAGATGGATTTGTGGATACATATAAGAGGCCTTGAAGAGAGAAGCAATGAAAATACAAGGAAAAGAATTATGGGTCTACTTGCTGATTTTTTAGACATTGAAGAAGATGTGATGGATAGTGAGATCAATGCTTCCTACAGGATTCAATCCACAATGGCAAAAAAGAAGACTCAGTCCAAAGATGTGGTGGTCCAATTCAGTAAGAAATCTACTAAGGAGAGGCTAGTGGTAGATTATAACATACCTCCGTTGTTGGACCAAGGTAAGCAACTTACTGTTTTGAGAGAAATTCCTACAAGAATTCTCAGGAAATGATTACAGTTTTTTGGTGACTAAACTCAAAGCAAAACAAATCATGTGTCAGTGGGACTGGTTAGAAGGAGTAATTTTTAATTTTAAAGATCAAAGATTTCAGCTAAACTCTATTGAAAAGACTCAAGATTTTCTTAGGAGATATAGACAGGAACTGAAAAAACCCACCCCATCGTCATTGAAAGAAGTTGAGTGCTATGTAGGTGAGAAGGTGAAGCATGCAGAGGACAAAAATGGCAAACTTCGAGATCCAAGAAAAAGGGAAGACATGTTCGAGAAAGAAACTGTGGCCGAAGTCAAGTATTCTGAAACTAGTCTCATTGATTTGGATACTGACTATTTGACATTGTTAAAGTTCAAGGGAAAATGACTTGTGCAATCTTTTCATGGAATGTGAATGAGTTGAATTAGCTGATTAAAAGAAAGCAAATTTTTCATTTAGTAAAGAAGTGAAATCCAGATATTTGCAGTTTGCAAGAGACCCCTATTAAAAAGAGAGATGTAGGATTGTTGACAGGGTCTCATTTAGAGGAAACTTTTGTTTCAGCTGCCATAGTCAAAAGAAGAGGGATGATTACGTATGTCAAGCCATGGTTAGGCCCCAAATTAATTTTTTGTGATGGTAAGGGAAGGTTCCTGAGATGGAAATATCAGTAGATGGCTGTTCTCTGTATGCTTCCTGTAATGAAGAAAGAAAATGTTTTGAAGATCTTGAAAGGAATATCACAGATCTCCAATATGAGGATATTTCAATATTTGGTGACTTTAATGGAGTGGTCAGTCCTCAAATAGATAGAACTGGGTTTCTTGTAGCAAAGAAGCAACAAGGGAGAAGTTCAAAAGAATTTTTGTATTTGGCAGAAGAACTGCAATTGATGGACATCCGAAGGTTTAGATACCCTATGACTAAGGCTTTCACTTTCTTTTTGAACTGCCACAACTCCTGGTCGATCTGATATGGCTTTCTAAATCAATGCTTAGTAACATTAAAAAAATTGAAATAATGCCAAAATCACTTAGAGATCATAACCTTGTCAAACTTGTATTAAACTTTTGTACAAGACCAAGGAGTTGGAAAATGGATGAAAACTTATTGCAGCAAGAAGAGACTGTGGACCATTGTAAGAAGGAATTAAACCAATTCATCAAGATCAATCTTGACAACAAGGTGAATATAACAACAGTCTGGGATACAGCCAAGGTGGTCAAGTGGGGTAACTTTATACAAAAAGCGTGCAAAAGGAAAAAGAAATAAAGAGAAAAAATGGATGATCTATTAAGTAAGATCCAGGACGCTGAAAATAAATTAAAATTCAATCCCAAAAATAAAAACATGAATCTGACTGAGCATTTTGCACAAACAACTGTCCTTAACCTTGACTGAAGAAATTGAGAAAAAATTGAGATATGCATAACAAAATTACTTTGAAAATGCTCATAAACCAGGTAGGTGGCTGGTGTATAGAATAAGAAAGGAGAAGAAAAGAAGGTCTCTTACACAAGTCAGAGATGGCAATTGGAATATTACCAGTAGTAAAGAAATTCAGAAAATCTTGCAAAATTATTTTCAGAATCTCTATTGTGATCACTATCCTGTGGACAACAAAAGATTAGATAAATATATACATTCCCAAATCCTTCCTAAAATTAAGTCAGAGCATAGGGAGATCTTGACTAAACCAATTGCATTGATGGAAATAAGCAAGGTGATTGGCAGAGCCAAATAGGGGAAAGTCCCAGATCCCGACGGTCTTACGGGCAGTTTTTACAAGCATTTTAAAGATCAGCTTATAATATCAATGCATAAAATGCTGAATTCAATAGCTGCGAATGGGCATATTCCTGAGTTTGATAGATGCAAATATTGCCCTGATTCCAAAGGTGGATTCAGAAGAAATTACCTGTAAGGATTTCAAGCTGATATCACTCCTTAATGTGGATTACAAGATCTTTGTAGAGATACTGGCCAAATGCCTTAAGAAGATTCTTCCAAATTATATTGATAATGATCAGAGCGGCTTTCTCCCAGGGTGTCAAATGAGAGATAATATGAGGATGGGGTTAAATATATTGGAATACTTCAATTTGCATAATGAGAAAAAGGTGCAATTCTCTTTCTAGGTGCCAAGAAAGCCTTTGATAATACCAGAATTCCTTATAAAAGTTTTAGAAGAAATGGACTTTGGGCTAGTTTTTACAACATGGATCAAGACTATCTACTTGGATACAGCGAGCGAGCGAGCGAGACTGTTAAGCAATTTTGAACAGACTGAAAGAATAATGATAGAGAAAGGAACAAGGCAGGAGTGCTCACCTTCTCTGCCTTTATTTATCCTTGTTCTAGAAGTCCTCCTTAGAGATATTAGAGAACAGCAAGATATTACAGGTGTGACATTGGTAAAGATGCGTGTAAGGTTAGGGCATTTGCCGATGATGTGGTGCTATTTTTGGAAGATCCATTATTTCACATTGCTAAGATGAATAGAGCACTTCATTCATATAGTCAAGTGGCTGGGTTTAAAATCAACAAATCTAAAACTAAAATTCTCACTAAAAATATTAAAGGCCAAGAGAAGATGCAACTTGAAGAAGTTTCAGGACTCCAGTGTGTGAACAAAGTCAAATATTTGGGTATCCAGGTTACAAATAATAATAATCAGTTATTTCAAAACAATTATGTACCTTCTTGGAAACAAGTTCAGAATAAGTTAGAGAATTGGAAAAGGTTAGATCTGTCCCTATTGGGTAGGGTGTCACTGATAAAAATATATGTTGTTCCAAAAATGTTATTCTTATATCAAATGATTCCAATTGCTGTTCCAAATAAGTGGTTTGAGGGCTGTAGGAAAGCTCTACAAAAAATTTTATGGAGCGGGGGGGAAAAAGAATGAAACTTAAAAGTAATGAGCGATTCTTGAGAAAGAGGAGGATTCGCTGTACCTAACTTAAGATTATACCATGTAGCAGCCTGTTTGGTTTGGATGAGACCATGGATACTATTGGAAAATTGAAGGCTCTTAATATTGGATGGGCATGATTTATATTTTGGCTGGCATGCCTACCTATGATATGGCAAAGCCGAAGTATTAAAGTTATTTCTTAGCTGTTTAATTTGGAAATCTTTGTATAGAACATGGGTTAAGTATGAATATTTTTTGTGCCCCAAACTGCCATCCTGGGTTTCCCCAGGGGAAGCTATCAATAAGAAGTTTAAGAAGGGAGGGAGAATGGGTGACTTATAGAGAGATGGCTTACCAAAGTGGGGAACATATATTGTTGAAAGACCAACCGCTGTTGAAACAGGAAGGATTTAATATACAATGATTTCCTTATTTACAAATTAAAGAAAGATTTAGGAAAGACATGGAAGTAGGAGGCATAGATTTAGAGGTAAAAGAGTTTGAAAATTTATTATGAAAAGAAGACAAACATCTGTTATCTAAAATATACAATTTGTTGTTAATGTATGAGTTTACTGATGAATCTGTTAAAGAATAAACTGGTCTAAAGATATCAGTCAGATTATTAATTTGGGTGGGAAAAGATCTGGAAAAATTACAGAAAATACACTAAATCATAAAGGTTGCAAGAAAAAAGGAGTTCAGGATGCATGGGAGTTCTTTAAAAGGGAGGTACTGAAGGCACAGGCTAAAACTGTGCCATTAAGGAGGAAAAATGGAAGGCATCTGAACAAACCAGAATGGTTGATTAAAGAGCTCTCAGCTGAGCTAAGTTTTAAGAAAAACATGTACAGGAAATGGAAGAAGGGGGAAATCACCAAAGAAGATTATAAGCAAGTAGCCGGGAGATGTAGGGAGAAGGTCAGAAAGGCTAAAGCACAGAACGAACTGAGGCTGGCCAGAGACATTAAAAACAATAAAAAGGGCTTTTTTAAATACGTCCGCAGCAAAAGGAAAAAGAAGGAGACGATAGGGTCACTGCGCAAGGAAGATGGTGAATTAATAACAGGAGGAAGAAAAAAGGCAGAACTCCTCAACACCTTCTTCGCCTCCGTTTTTTCCCAAAAGGATAAAAACACTCAACCTGGTGGTTGGGGAACAGGTGAGGAAGTGGGGGAAATGCAGCACAGAATAGATAGAGAGGTAGTACAGGAATACCTGGCCACACTGGATGAATTCAAGTCTCCAGGGCCAGATGAATTGCATCCTAGGATTTTAAAAGAACTAGCAGAGGTCATTGCGGAACCTCTTGCTATAATCTTTGAAAACTCTTGGCGGACCGGAGAAGTTCCGGCAGACTGGAGGAGGGCAAATGTTGTCCCCATCTTCAAGAAGGGAAAAAAAGAGGATCCAAATAATTATCGCCCAGTCAGCCTGACATCAGTACCTGGAAAGATCCTGGAGCGGATCATCGAACAGTCAGTTTCTAATTACTTAGAAAACAATGCTGTAATTACGAAAAGTCAACATGGATTTCTCAAAAATAGGTCATGCCAGACTAATCTTATCTCTTTTTATGATAGAATTACTTGCTTGATAGATGAAGGGAATGCTGTGGACATAGTATATCTTGATTTCAGTAAGGCCTTTGACAAAGTTCCCCATGACATTCTTGCAAAGAAGCTAGTAAGATGTGGACTGGACAGGGCTACTGTCAGGTGGATTTGTAACTGGTTGACTGACCGTACCCAAAGGGTGGTCACCAATGGCAGATTCTCATCCTGGAGAGAAGTGACTAGCGGGGTGCCACAGGGTTCTGTCCTGGGCCCGGTGCTGTTCAATATCTTCATTAATGACTTGGATGAAGGAATAGAGGGCACGCTGATCAAATTTGCAGATGACACCAAATTGGGAGGGGTTGCTAATATGCCTGATGACAGGATCAAAATTCAAAAGGACCTGGACAGATTGGAGAGCTGGGCCAAGGCTAACAAAATGAATTTCAACAGAGAGAAATGTAAGGTCCTACACTTAGGCAGAAAAAATGGTATGCAGAAGTATAGGATGGGGGACACGTGGCTGGCTAACAGTACGTGTGAAAGGGATTTAGGAGTCTTCATAGACCACAAGCTGAACATGAGTCAGCCGTGTTATGCGGCAGCCAAGAAGGCCAACGCAATTCTTGGTTGCATCAATAGGAGTATGGTGTCTAGATCGAGGGAGGTATTGGTACCACTTTATTCTGCATTGGTTAGACCTCATCTTGAATACTGTGTCCAGTTCTGGGCACCCCAATTCAAGAAGGATATGGATAAGCTGGAGCAGGTCCAGAGGAGGGCAACCAAAATGGTGAGGGGCCTGGAAGCCATGCCCTATGAGGACAGACTTAGAGAGCTGGGTATGTTTAGTCTGCAGAAGAGAAGGTTGAGAGGGGACATGATAGCCATGTTTAAATATTTGAAGGGGTGTCATGTCGAGGAGGGAGTGGGCTTGTTTTCTCCTGCTCTTGAGACCAGAACAAGGAGCAATGGATGCAAGCTGCAGGAGGGGAGATTCCGCCTGAACCTCAGGAGGAATTTCCTGACAGTCAGGGCTGTCCGACAGTGGAATGTGCTGCCACAGAGTGTGGTGGAGTCTCCTTCTTTGGAGGTTTTTAAGTGGAGGTTGGATGGCCACTTGTCAGGAGTGCTTTGAGGGTGTTCCTGCATGGCGGGGGGTTGGACTGGATGGCCCTTGTGGTCTCTTCCAACTCTACATTTCTATGATTCTATGATTCTATGAAACTTATTAAAAATGATGTTTAGGTGGTAACTCTCATGGCTAGAATTGCTAAGATGTTTAAGAGGGTTAAGAACCAATGTTGGAAATGTGATAAAGAGATAGGGGCTTTTTTTCATCAATGGTGGGGGTGTGGCCAATGGTTTATGATCCACTCCAGAATGCAAAAGATGCTGGGAATAAGACTTGATTTAAAACTTGATTTTTTTTTACTTGGCATCTTTAATTTGGAAAAGAATTTGGAAGGGAGGTTAGGTAGAATAATATGGTATATGACAACATCAGCTAGAGTTGTGTTTGCTAGGCCCTGGAAAAGTAGATCAGTTCCAACAGAAGGCGAATGGTTTGAAAAATTATTAGAAGTGGCAGAAATGAACAAATTAACATACATGTTAGACAACAAATCAAATAATATAAATATCTCATGATGTGGGAGCCCCTGGCAGATTATTTATAAAACAAAATTCATGGATTTAAATGGTAATGAAGAATGATAAAGTCTTAAACACTTAAAGTAGGAGTTTAGGAGCTTGGGAGCCGAACTGTGTGCAAAATTGATGTTATCTGCAAAAATGTGTTTTTTTTCCTATAATTATAAGCTGGAGAAACTTATTATGTATAGGACTAAGTTAAAGATTGGAAGATATTTCTTTGTAATTATAGAATGACTATTATATGAAGGGAGATAGTAATTAGCTGGGAGTTTTGGGAAAATCCAATATTATTATATATGTTAATGTTGGAAATGGTGACTAGTAATCCCTCCATCATCTACTCCTCTAATACTGTTTTGGAGGGAGGTGAGAAAATATCAATATGAAAAAGCTGTACTCTTCCCTGTGGTGGGAGTCTTCTTCAGTGTTTGTGTGTGTGTGTATCTTGCTGTTTTTTTTTGTTTTTCTGAGTGATTTTTTTCCCTGATTAACCTTTATTAGGCATACCACAACATACACATTTACAATAAAACTTCAACAATCGTTTTTAGAAAATTTAAGCCATAAGTTTGTTGCCTCCACCAGAAAGTTGGCCATTAGCCTAGTAAGATGCGGATTCCAGTCTTCCAATAAGTGTTCCACTGATAACCTATCCAAACAGATATTCCTTTCCAATAACCTCCTTAACAACTTTTCCCTTGGAATTATATACAATGGGCAAAACAATACAATATGTTGGAGAACTTCAGGAGCTTGAGCACAATGACATATACGATTCAGAAAAGGGGTCTGTAGATACCTACCCTTAGTCACATTTGAGGGATGCACATTCAACCTTGCAAGTAAAAGGGCCTTCCTTGACACCAACAATGAGAGAGTTTGAAAATAATCTGGAATCCTACCCTGCAAGGGGGGAATACTGAGCATCGATGGGGAACAAACCCTAGGAGGTGTTGGATATGACAACCGATATTCCCTCTCTGCAAGGCAGGCCCTGATAGTTTCAAGACACTCCTTTTCCGTTGATAAGAGGAGAGAGTCCATATTTAAACCCATAGACATTATTTTGCTTTCATAAAATGTAGCCCACTTGGTGTAGTAAATGTCAGATTGAAGGAAACATAAAAGGCCAGATCTATTAGGTCTAAAATGAATCTTAAACCAAGATCTATAAGCCATCAGCCAAGCTTCAGTTTCAAGAGAATTCAGGCCCAATTCTGCATAAAGAGTCAGATGGTGTACACATGGGGGAACAGATAATATTTTCCTGAAAAAAAGTGCCTGCAATCGTTCAATCTCCTTATTAAAGGCTGGAATCCAGGTGAATATACGATAAAGTATTTGTGGTCTTAATTTGGTTTTATAAATTTTTAAGGCCGCCAGGATATCCTGGTTGCCTTTTTTATAGTAGAAAGATTGTACAACAGGCAAAGCTCTTTTCTCTGCCAGAATTACCTTATTTCTCTGTTTGCACCAGTGCCCGTTAAAATGGAAAAGGACACCAAGGTAAACATACTTCTTGACCTGTTCGATTGTCTGATTACCAACCTTCCATATTCTTGGGACAAATCTCTTAGAAAATACCAGTATTTTGGATTTATCAGAATTTACCTGCAGGTGAAATTTATCGCAGTATTCAAAAAATCTTCTCAGGGCTCTTACCAGACCCATCTGAGACAGGGAAAGTAACAATGTATCATCGGCATACTGAAGTACAAATAGCGGCCGATTACCCAGCGAAGATGGGTGCAAATCTACTGTGGCCATAAAGGCAGGTAGATTAGCCACAAATAGATTAAACAAATGAGGAGCCAGCACACATCCTTGTCTAACTCCTACACCTGAGTAGGCAGGGTCTGTTAATAAGCCGGTTTCAGAAAATTTCACTCTGCACTGCTTATTTGTATGAAGTTGGCTTAAAAGAAACAACAGTTGGGGATCTATATTAAGCTTATCAAGCTTGTCCCATAGTAAGGGCTGGTGAATTGAATCAAAAGCAGCTTTCAGATCAATAAAAGCTGCGTACAGTTTGCCTTTAGGGTGCGACAGGTATTTATTTACAAGGAATGAGAGCACTATTATATGATCCTCAGTGGACATGTGTCTTCTAAATCCCGCTTACTCCAGACCAATCAAAACCTGGGCGTTCCTGCAACTCAATAATTTCACGTCCAAATAACTGGCATAAAGTTTGCCCACTACCGAAAGAAGACTTATTGGGCGATAATTGCCAGGGTTCCTTCTATCCCCCTTTTTAAAGATAGGAATTATGATGGAATCCTTTCAGTCGGCTGGAATCTCACCAGAGTTATTTACAAGAGTAAATAAATTGGCCAATGCCTTTGTCCATCGCTCAGGGCGATATTTCAAAATTTCTGCCGGGAGGCCATCGTATCCTGGGGATTTACCAGATTTTAGTTTAAGGATCAACTGATGCACCTCATCGGCTGAAACTGAGCTCCATAAATTAGGAGAGTTTTTTATTAGTGGATTACCCTCAGATGATCGGGTTCTCATTTTATTGGTAAAATAAAAAACCCAAGTCGAGGGGGGTACAGTAGGAGAGACCATAGAGTTCTCGTTCTTCATATGTTTCCTAACCGCCACCCAAAAGGTTTTCGCATCTTTGGATTTCAAAGCATTATGCAGAGACTTCCAATTTTGCTGGAACAATACCTCCCCTTTACCCTCCACCAATTTAGAATATTCTTTACGGGTCTTGTAATAGGGCCCAAGATTAACCAACGGATTGGCCAAAGCCTGATGGAACATTTGTCTTAACTTTTGTTTCCAAATAAGACAACTTTTGTCAAACCATGTTCTTCTGCCTTTTATATGTTTAGGTCTGAGTGATTTATCAAAGTTAATTCTAAGCTAGTAGCTATTGTTCAAATTCCTAATGTAACTTTTCAATCACTACGGTTAATGAATAACTATGTGCTTTTTTCTTTTCTTCTTCCTTTTCTCATTCCTTTCTTGTCTTAATGTATATTTTCCTTGTTTTTCCTCTTTTTTTGTTATTTGTGAATGCCATTTTCTATCTTGTATGTTGTACATTGTACTGTGTTACGACCGAGTTGGAGTGTGTAGTAGTCTGCATTGTTCGAAGTCCTGTTATTATGTCATTATGTGTTGTTTGGAGTCTAAGTTACTTTTATAATAAAAATAATTATTAAAAAAATAAAAACAGGGACCTGGATCCCTGATTCTTTCAGTGTATGAGCATTTTCCTCTTTTAAAATTCTTGTATAAACTTTCTGTAAACCTCCTTGTCCTTCCTCCTCTGACATCATCTTGGAGTATTCAAAAGGGAAATTGGATTTAAGTCCAACCAAATCCAGAGAATTTTCTTCTATCTTTTCTTTTTCACATTTAACATTTTTACTGGGATCATCAGAGTCCACTTCCAAAAGATCTGTAAAGTTTCCTTCCATTTCTAAAGCTTCCGTAGTTCATTTTTAAAATCTCTAAATTACATCCAAAAGTCCAAAAAAAGGATGCAGGCACCTCCTTTTTTCAAACTAAGAATCCATTTTATTCAGCAGGCCAAAGCAAAAATCTGTTCAAAGAGATACTAACTCAGAGTGGTTATCTGTCAAAGTAGGATAACATTAGATAAAATAATATTTTTCTCACGGTCCATTGCAAAAATTTCCAATAGATGGTGTGTGGAACTATTTCACCTAAATTAATGTCTCAATCTTATATTTTTAGAACATTAATAATCCCATTTCAAAAATTATAAAAATCCCTTGTAATGTATTCATCAAAGTTAAACAAAGACAAACTTCATTTTAATGGTCTTTCAGATTTCCTTTTAAATAAAGGGTTAGTTCCTTCCAACATTACAAAGAAGATTGCTGTAATGGAGGATGCAACTTAGAATTATAGAATCACAGAATCATACAGTTGGAAGAGACCACAGGGGCCATCCAGTCCAACCCCTTGCCATGCAGAAACACTCATCAGAGCACTCCCAACAGATGCCATCCAACCTCTGCTTAAAATCCTCTAAAGAAGGAGACTCCACCACACTCCAAGGCAGCATATTCCACTGCCAAAAAGCTCTGACCATCAGGAAGTTATAGAATCATAGAATCATTCTTAGAATCATTCTTTCTGTGCAAACTGTTGCTTCTGGTCTTCTCAGCAAAGAGTCTCCAACCACCAGAACTTGTCTTCTCCAAGGCTTGGCAGGGGTTACTTGATGTGCAGATTCTTCCAGGGTTGCTTGGACATTCTCTTCAGGCTGACACTATTGCTCTTGCTGAAGTTTGATTTCCTCTTACTCCTGTTCAATTTCCTCTTGCTTCTGTTCGATTTCCTCATTAATAAGGGAGAGCAGATTTTGCTCCTGTTCCATTTCATCTTCCTGCTGTTCCATTTCCTCATTAATAAGGGTGAGAATTTGGAATTGATTCTGTAGCTCTAAACTCTCTGTTTGGTTCCTGGCCCTTTCACTCCTACGTGTAACATTTCTCCAAGTGTCTGTCTCCTGTCTTTGTGAACTGGCTTTGCCGGGATGGCCTCCATATATAGAGGATTATGGGTTAAGGTGTAGTTAGAATATGTTTAACTGCTAGTAGTTTTCCTAAATGTATTATAGCAATGCCAGTGCAGGTGTACATTCCTCAGCATGCGGTTCTCAAAACATTCGCTAGGGAACAGATAGTTACCATAGTGACCTTGTGGTCATCTTGACCTGGGATAGATGAAAATATGCCTCCACTTATCTCTCGTGTGAAACTGAATTGTTTAACTAGAGAGACTGTGAGAATATTTCCCCACTTCTGACTTTTGAAGTCTGTGTTCACTGCTCTGCAACTTTTCAATAAAACTGTTAAGCAAGTTTATTGATATTGTGTTCGAGTCTGATCCTGACAGAAAAGTCAGAAGTCAACTATGCATCAAACTACTGAAAAATTGGAAAGCTGCCCCACCGAAGAAGAACAGGACTCAGCTGCTTCCGATGGGGCTGCTGACAGTGAATTGGCTCCTGATGCCAGACCAAAAGTACGGCTGTCCGTACCGACTACCACCCCCACAAGCGGCCAAACTTGGGCCTGGGGAGAGAAACTGCGAACATCGCTGAGACAACATCAAAGAGCAGCCAAATGGGACACCTCAGAGAGAGAACTGGCCCTTATGGATGAGATAGTGAAATGGAAGAAATGGAAAAGAAAAATGAAGAAATACTAGAGCTCCGAACTTTGCTCCGTGAAATGCACACCAGGGGCCCGAAATCGGGAAGAACACCGAGCAGAAAACCACGAATTCCAGCTGCCACTTCGGGAGCAGCTGCACCACCATCTGATGGACAGCCCCAACAGCCAGCGCCACCAGTAGCCCCAGCTTTGCCGCCTGCAGTACCCAGGAACACTGGGGAACTGAAAGCTTCTTTTAATGGAAAAGGAGAAAAACTTTCTTTCTTCCTGACCATGGCTTCGAATTTTATGTTGGATTACGAGGATCTGCTTCAAGACGATGCGGCTAGAATCAGATATTTGAGTCAGCGCATGAAAGGATTGGCAGCTGACTGAGTGGCTAATCTCTACGATTCCCGCACCCCAGAGACTGAGAATTTACAACCGTTCATGCATCATCTCCGTGAACATTTCAAAGACCCTCCACCATTATTTCTGACCATGACCCAGTTTTCACCTCCAAATTCTGGACCTCACTTTTGAAAACTTTGGGTGTTACCCAAAAAGTCAGTAGTGCTTATCACTCACAAACTGATGGTCAATCTGAGTGGGGCAATCGTACACTTGAACAATTTCTTCGCTGTTTTGCTTCTACTAATCAAAAAGATTGGTCTTCCCTTTTGCCTTTCACTGAACTGGCCTTTAATTCTGCTCTACATTCCTCCTCTGGAAAAAAACCCCTTTGAGATTGTTTATGGTTTCCTCCTTACCCCGTTCCCCTCCCTCCCTGCTCTATCCTCTCCCTCACCTTTTGGAATGACAAGTCTTCTTCTGTCCAGCAACCTGTCTCTCATTCTCCCACCACTGCAAAAGCTGTGAGAAGCTGTTTCCAAGTGTTCCCCCAACCCTCTTTATCAGCCTGGCGACCTCGTATACCTGATATTGTGTTCGAGTCAGATTCTGACAGGCTTCCTTGTCACTGATGTTTCCCATGTGTTCCATCTTCAAGAAGGTTCTCTCTGCCCTATCCAAGAAATCTTCATCTTCCCTAATAATCCAAAGATTAGCAACATGGGCCTCCAGCTGCCGAACCTTCTTCTCCAAGAAAGCCACCAGCCTGCCCTTGCTGCAGGTGTACCTGACCACATCTTCTGGCAAGAAAAGAAGCATGCCATAGCTATTGCAAGTGACTGCAGTAGCTCCTTCACTATCCATATTCCACAATTTAGACAATCAAATTAGAAAAAGTAAAACTGGGCCTCCCCTTCAATCTCACCTGCTAAATAGCGGAGGTTTGGAGGATTCAACCTTACTTTCCTCCAAAACCCTAAGTTCCTTGATGGTGTATTTATGTTCCTAGCATGTTTTGCCTTGATACTTTGGATCTCACACCACTAGACCCAAGTCTGAGAGTGATTCATGGGACAGCCACGTGCCAGGCCCTTGCAATCTACCATTGCTCATGGACAATGCACATGGCCAGATAGGTGTGTCTGTCCAAACACAGACCAAAATAGAAAGAGGAGACAGATTCATAACCCAGCTGTAGCTCTTTGGTTCAAACACATAAGATTCTCACTCACATGTGTTCCTAGCAGGTTTGCCTGGGATTCCTACAGTTCCCTACGTCTGTTTCCTGAACCACATGTGTTGACTTCAGAGGAGAGAAAAACAGGGTGCTGCTGGCATTCTCTATCAATCTTGTTACCCCAAAACATGGGTGACTCAGGGGTCCACCCACAATACCAGTACCACCACATGACAGTGGGGACAATTAGCTCAAATTAGGAGGCCTGTAAGAGGGGTTTCCCTAATGAGATCTTTCACCAATGTTTATGGGATCCTAGCAGGAAAGAACCAGTCAGGGATTCCAAAATAAGCTAAAATTGTTTTATTGAAGAATTCAGTCATGCACACAAAAGGTCCAAGAACTCACACACTCACACAAGAGCTAACTGAAGGATAAAGGGAGGTAAGTTGTTGATAGTGGAGTTTTTAGGGAATGGGAAATAATTATCGATCTTGAGAGGACTGAAGAAAGCAGTGATGTGGCTTAGATTCACACCTAAAGACAGTACTCATTCAGAAATCAGAGCAATAGTGTGGTGTTCAGCAATTGAAATACTGCATTGAACTTCTTGAAACAGAGGGTTCTTATATCAAAGTCTGCCTGGAGGACATTGGTGTGAATGGCTCCCTGGCTCAGCAAACAATGGAGGTTGCCACACAGACAATGGGGTTCAGACAGAGTTGAAGACTTTAGTGTTAGGTGACAAAGAGTTAATGTCTGTCATAATAGCACTGTAGTTGTGTACTGGTGAAGGAACAATATAGGGAAATCTCCAGGTGGAAGGAAGAAGAGCTGTAACAATCAGTTTTTGGGTAGGAATCTCCTATTTCCATTGTATGTTATCAGAGATGTTACAGATTCAGCTTAAGCCTATTATTTCTGGAGTTGCTGGGCAATCTGCCTGACAATGACCTTGGCTATGCCTAGAGGGGATTTTCTGGCCTTCTTTGTTTAGTCAGTAATTTTCTTCTGCCCAGTCTGAACTTTCAGTCACCTCAGGGCCATTTTATATCAATGGCAATTAATGTATTTGCCAATTAAATCATATTTCACCAATTAAACCATATCAAACTTGAGGGGTGCATGGACCCATAACAATGTTTAAATATCTGAAGGGATGTAATCTTTTTCTCTTTCTTATTAAGCAAAAAAGAAAATCAAAACACAACAAAACCTATAAAACATTACATAAAACAACAAACATGTAAGAAGATAACTAACAAAACAAGAAATACTTAACAAAACTAGAAAACACATTTCAAAACTATCATTAACAATAAAGAATAAACAAAAAACCTACAAATAACTAAAAACTGGTTTCCATCTTTGTCACATAAAACTATTACTAAATCCTTATACTTAACTATTACATCATTACTCGAAATCTAGGTTAAAATTGTTGCTAATAATTCTTATCTTACCCCAATGTTCATTAACCTAAAATAAAAAAAAACAGAGTTAATAGAAAAAATATATTAATTGTACACAATTATTACTATAATTTTATTATTTTGAATTAAATTGGTACTAAACATTTGTATCCTAACATAGCCTAAATATTAATCAAAGACTTGATTGACCACCAAAAATATTGGAAAAGTATTTAATCTATGTAGAGGGAGTGATTGAAACTTATTGAGTGTGTCTTACCGTTTTTAGGCCAAGAGTAACAAGTTCTCCAAGTTTATCTTCTTTCCATTCAGTTACTGCAAGATACAGCTCCTGCCACTGAGATTTAATGTGTTCAGCTTTCTTGTCTTTGAGTAGTCTTTTGTATTTCAGCCTACATTTGGTTCAGTTTTCCATATTTTCCCCTGATGAGTTTTTGCGGGATTACTTTATTTTATTTGCTGGGTCTCTTTTAGCTGCTCTACGTTCTGCATCAAACCAACCATATTCTGTAGCCTGAATTTTTTTATCTATAGCTGTTACTAAGTTCTGGGACAATTTGTTCACATATATCCAAATGATTTATTGCTTTATCATAGAATAGTTGATGCATACTTGCCAAACAGTTATTATGTAATTTCCCCTGGATAGAATTACTCAGTTTAATGGACCATTTCAACCTCCTCTCTCCTAGCAATTCTTCATTTAGATTTGCTATTTCTTTGTAATGGCCTTTGGCTAGGACGATAAATATTGATGGATGGATGGATGGATGGATGGATGGATGGATGGATGGATTGATTGTGGGACATAATTTAAGATTTGGATGCCATATGTCCTTATGGTATGATGAAGTTAAGGTTAATGTTACTTTTAATAATCATTGTATTAGGCCTGCTGCACTCAAATTATGGAATAAATATAAAATGAAGCTTTGTCCAAAGAAACTTACTTGGATCTCCCCACAAGAAGCTTTTTATTGAACAGAAATAAGAGTTGACCAGCATTGGTTTACATATTATGGCTTATGAGAGAGAAGAGATCAAAATTATGTAATAAAATCAATGTGACAATTACAAGAAGGTAATGCTACACAATAATTATCATACAGACAATTATATTTAAGATTTAAAGAAGATAAAAAAATAAAGAATTTGAGAAGAATAAATCAGATTTAGGCCATTTCCACACTACACTGTTATAGTGCTATTATTCCACTTTCAACAGCCTATGGAATACTAGGATTTGAAGTTTAGGGAGGGGCCTTTGAGAGGCTAATTAATTTTTACTACAATTAGTACTGCTTCTTTGTACTTATAGTACAAAGTGAGGTGGGGAGACAATGGTTTCTCCAATCTAGGCAAGTGGCAACCAGTCACTGACAATGAGATAAAATCTCTAATTGCATCTTTGAAATCTAAGAAAGCACCTGGAGAAGATATGCTTCCTCCTGAGCTCTTTAAAGAACATCTCAAGTGGTGGTGCCCAATTCTGCCAGGCCTGTTTACCACAATAAACAATACTGGACAGATGCTTCATGGGTGGAAAACAAGCATTGTATTTCCTATTTGTAAGAAAAGGGACAGGAATAACCCACAAAATTACCAGATTGTTAGACATCACTTCAAAGTTATATGCTCAACCTTTGTTGCATAAACTAACAGACTGGCTATAAGAAAAGCAAATTATATATGAGAAACAGGCAGGATTTTGAAGTGGTTATAGCACTATAGATCAATGCTTTATGTTAAATCACGTTATAAGGAAATATACTAATCATCTTCCTGGTTTATTCAGATACTCAAATTCTTTCTGTTTCAAAAAAACTTCATATTTTTTCAATCTCCTCCATAGTCAGCATTGATAGCTTATTTCTCAACAATCTCAGTTTCTTTAAAATTCCCTCATCTTTTGGTCATTCTTTAAAGCATCTTCTTTATTTTTTATTTCTTCTAAGATCTTCTATACTTTGTTTGTTTTATTTTATATTATTTATATATCCAAATTAAGTATTTTGTCATGTATGCTTTAATTGTCTGCCAAACTGTTTTGATGTTAGTTCCTTTATTTAAGTGTCTTAAAAAAAATTTCTACGATCTTAATCTTTGTTCTAGATAATACTTCTTTAGTCATCAAGGATTCATTAATTTCCATCTAAATTCTTTATTTATCTTTCTAATTCTCATAATAGCAGGATTATGGTCAGAAAAAAGTCTTTGGAAGTATTTCAACTTTATAAATCTTCTCAATCCACATTTTAGAAACCCATCTCACATCTATTCTCAAAGGAGATTTATGTCTGTCAGAGAAGAAAGTATGATCCTTCTCAACTGGGTGTTTAAATCTCCATATATCAACCATTTGTAAATTGTCCATCGTTTCAAAACATTATTTTGATAATCAACCTTACAATTTCTTAATCTCTTTAGAGGAGGATCTATCCACTTGTGGAAAAACCACCCAGTTTTAGTCCCTCAATAAACACCAATTCTGAAAAGACATTTCAATTAGCATGGTATTCAATTTTTGAATTAACATTCTCTTCTTTAAAACTGGAACATAAACCCCAACCACCAAAATTTTATCCCCATTTGTAGTAATTTCTACTCCCACATATCTTCCTTCATCATCCATAAAAATTAATTTCGGAGACCATTTTGTTTTAACATATAAAACAACCCCATTTTTCTTTGTCCAGCAGAAATAAATTCTTCACCCAACTTTTTCTGATTCAATAATTTTTGGTCTTTCCTTCATATATGAGTCTCTTGTAGATAAACAATGCTAAAATCAAGTTTGTTTAAGTAATGAAAAGTATTTTTTTCTTCTGTATATTCAAAGTTTAAAAATTATAATCCATATTAGGTTTCAAACATGGAGAAGTCCAATTCAGTCTTTGTACCTGTCAAAGATAAAATTTTTCTCTTCTTCTTCACAAGCAGTAGACACAACTGTTGCTGCAGATAAAAATGTCGCTACTCCTTGTTGCTCTGTGTGTCTAACAGTATCTTTTGATTCTTGTAGATCCTTTTTTTTTCTCCTTGCTCTGGATCTTCTTCAAAATTGTTCATGTTGTCAATTGTATTCAGCTGAGATCCATCATTGTTGTACTTGAAAATCACATCATGAACCAACAATTGGGCTACACAGTTTACAGAAAACCTACACACACTGATAGATATCTAAACAAAAACTCCAACCATCACCCAAGACAGAAAAGGAGCACAATAAAAACTCTGGTAGACCACACAAAAAGAATCTGTGGACCCCACTTCCTGAAAGACTAACTGAATCATCTAAACTGGGTTCTACAGGCCAATGGTTACTCCGGTTCAGATATCAGAAGAGCCTCAAGACCTGGAAAAAACCACAGCAGTGAAAATAAGCAGCCAACAAAAGGGAATGTGTTTTCACCATATATCAAAGGGGTCACTGACCGTATAGGGAAACTGATGAAGAAACATAACCTACAAACAATCTACAGACTGACCAAGAAAATTCAGCAAATGCTACATTCAGCAAAGGATGAGAGGGATCCTCTAACTTCTGCTGGAGTTTACCGCATACCTTGCAGCTGTGGGCAGGTCTACATAGGGACTACAAAATGCAACATCCAAACACAAATCAAAGAACATGAAAGACACTGCAGACTGATCCAGCCAGAAAAATCAGCAGTAGCAGAACATGTTATAAACCAACCTGGAGACAGAATGCTTTTTGAAAGCACAGAAATTATGGACCATTCTGACAACTACTATGTCAGACTACACAGAGAGGTCATTGAAATCCATAAACACATGGACAATTTCAACAGGAAAGAAGAAACTCAGAAAGTAAACAAGATTTGGCTACCAGTACTGAAGAACACTGAAATCAAGACTCAAAAATATGCCAATGAACACCAACCAGACTCTGGAGGTCCCTCTACAGAGAACAATACAATGGGTTGCTAATGTACTTAACACACTGTTATGCATATCCCCTGACTAACGATACACCCTAGGGGATAGCCCATTTAACAATAGGCCAACTGTAACACATGCAAATTGCTCCTTCCCATCCGGGGACTACACAAGTATATATACCAGATCCTCTGAAGATGCCAGCCACAGATGCAGGTGAAACGTCAGGAGAAAATACTAATAGAACATGGCCTCAAAGCCCAGAAAACCCACAACAACCTATGGATTCCGGCCATGAAAGCCTTCGACTTTACATCTGATAACATTAATTGGGAGTTCATGATAGAAGCGTTGAGAAGAATGAGTCTAGGAAACATGTTTCTAAAATGGGTCAAAGCTATTTACACCTATCAAGATGGTCAATTAATAATTAATGGGGGAAAAAAAAGAAACAGAAAAATTAAAGATTCATATAGGAAGTCAACGATGCCCCTTATCATCATTACAATATTTGATGACTATCGAAATACTAGGCAAGATCCACAAATATAAGGAATAACAAATTAAGAATCACACATATAAATTTAAGGCTTTTTCAGATGACCTTGTGGTCTTCTTAGAGAATCCTACCCAAAGCATGAATGGATTAATGCAAATTCTACAAGAATTTGGTGTGGATTCAAGATAACTAAAGAAAAAACTATGCTGATAAAAAAAACCCAAAACCAGAAGAAACAGTAATATCAAAACAAATGAATTTTACAATTGCAAAAAAAAAAAAGAAAAGAAAAAAGAAAAAAAGAAAAAGAAAAAGTCATATATATAGGTGTCAGGGCCTTGGGCGTTCCTGCGCCGGCAGGTGCCGCAGAGGCCGACGCCACCGTTACCTCCGAGGAGGAGGAGGCGGGGCCGGGCCCGTTGGAGGTCGCAGCCGACGACGGGGGCCGCGCGGCCGCCGTGGAGGGCTCCGCCGCTGGGGGGATTGCCGGGACGCTGCGGCGGATGCCGATCCTGGCGAGGGTCTCCCTGGCCCGACGGAGGCCAACGACGACGACGAGGATCGGCCCTGCGCTGTGGAGGCCGCCGGCCCAGCTCCTGGGCCGCGGGGCGTGGTGGACGAGGACCCGCGGGAGGAGGCGGGCCCCGGGCCCGATCCCGGGGCACCTCCTACTCGCGAGGCTGCCTCAGAAGAGGCTGAGGCCGCTGCACCACCGCCGACATTCCAGCAGCGGCGGCGGCTCAAGGAGGCCAGCCGCCGCTCCTGGCGGCTGCAGAGAAACACCTGGGGGCAGGGAGCTCCCAGCTGTAGCACAGCTGCGAGCCCGGCCACGTGCTCGGCGCGGATTGGCCGCGGCCCGACCCGCAGGCCTTTTTAGGCAGGTGCGGGGCTGGGGAAGGCACGGAGCAACAACCGTCGGCTTCCCGTGCGTCTGTCGCCCGTGCCTTGTTCCAGTCCAGCCCGTGTCTGCGTTCCGCTGCCCGGCTCTACCAAGACCCTACCCTGCGTTAAAGGTGCAGTAACCATTTTGTGTTCGGAGTGAGGCAACCCCTTGTTATTTCCATTGACGCCTGCTGTTAAGGCAAACCTCAGTTCAAGGCCCTTGCTGGCTGTAGCGCCCCTGTGGGACTGATTGGGACGCTGCTGGCGGCCGCCTCCTGCCCGGTCCCTGCTTGACCTCAGCCCGCGCTGACAGATTGTTGCTCCGTCACCCGGTCAAGCAGGATGGAAGGGGAGAACGCTGCCTTGAAGGCCCAGCTGGCCGCCCAGGCCCAGGAGAACCAGGGTCTGCGTGCTCAAGTGGACCAGTTCTCTCACGCCCTGCAGACCCTGCAGTTCCAGGTCGGCCAGCTGCAGGCAGCCCGGCCCCTGCCAGCGCCAAAGTTCCCTATGGCGGTGCCGCCACACTTCACGGGAGAGCTCTCCGAGCTGGAGACGTTCGTGGCTGGCTGCCGGCTGTATATACAGGTCCATGCCCAAGACTTCCCCAACGAGCAGGCCCAGGTGGCTTTCATGATCAGCCCGCTCTCTGGGATGCCGGCCAAATGGGCCACGCCTCTGCTCTGCCAGAATAGCGGCATCCTGGATGACATGGCCGCATTCCTGCAGGCTTTCCGGGCGGTGTGGGGGGACCCGGTGCAGGCTGAGATGGCCAGTCGCCAGCTGCGCCAGCTGCAGCAAGGCCAGGGTACGGTATGGGACTATACCACCATGTTCCGCATGCTGGCGCAAGACCTGGCCTACAATGACCCCGCCCTCCAAGATCAGTACTGGGCCTGCCTCTTGGCCGAGATCTTGGATGAACTGGCCCACAGTCCCCCGCCAGAGACGTTGGAGCTGTTGATCCAGCAGGCCCTCCGGATAGACGGGCACCTGGAGGCCCGAAGGCAGGCCCGTCGGGCGGGCTCCACCAGCGCCCGGACCTGGACACCGGCTCCCTGGGAGGCCCCGCCCAGCCAGCCAGGGACAGGCGCCTCCGCCAGCGGAGTCAGTGGTGAAGAGCCCATGCAGCTCGGGGGGGGCGCGGCCCCGCCTGGCCGCCAAGGAGAAGGAGAGACAGCGGCGGGCGGATCTGTGTCTGTACTGCGTCCTGGGAGGTCACTTCGCTCGCGTGTGTCCTTCGAAGTCCGCTGTCCCAGGGGCTCCGGGAAAAGCCAAACCCCAGGTCTAGGGGCCTGCGAGGCCTGGGGGAGCCCGAAGGCGGGACAGATGCAGACACCTCGGCGCGACGATGAGACCCGCTGCTGGTGGCCGCAGCGGTGTGCTATGGCGAGGCACAGCCCATCCCCATAGGGGCCATGATCGACTCCGGGGCGTCCAATAACTTCCTGGACCTCCAGTTCGCCCAGGACCACCAGATCCCATTGGTGCCGCTGTCAGAGCCATGTCCGGTGGAGACCATTGATGGGCAGTTGCTGAAGTCCGGCCCCATCACCCATCAGACAGTCGAGGTGGGTTTTGAGATCCAGGGCCACTACGAGCGGACGAGCTTCTTGGTGGCCGCGGTGCCCTGCTTCCCCATGGTACTAGGGATTCCCTGGTCCTCGCGCCACGACCCGCACATCTCCTGGGCGCAGCGCGAGGTGCTGTTTGCATCCGAGTACTGCCAGGAGCACTGCTGGCCTGAGATGTTGATGGCTACCTTAGAGACCTACGGGGCTGGGACATCCGTCGAACTGCCGCAGAAGTACCAGGAGTTTGTGGACGTGTTCGACCAGAAGGAGACCGACCGCCTACCCCCGCACCGGGTCTACGACTGCGCTATAGACCTGGTACCGGGGGCCCCCGTTCCGGCAGGCTACATCTACGTGCTCTCGGAGCCGGAGCTGGCAGCCTTGCGGGAGTTCTTGGAGAAGAACCTACATCGGGGCTTCGTATGACCTTCGACCTCCCCGGCCGGGGCGCCGTGCCGTTCGTCCACAAGAAGTCGGGGGAGCTTCGGTTTTGCAACGACTACCGCGCCCTCAACCGGATCGCCATGAGCAACCGCTACCCGCTGTCCTTGATCCCGGAGTTACTGGAGCGCCTGCACCACGCGACGGTCTTCACAAAGCTGGACCTCCGTGGGAGCTACAACCTGGTGCGGATCCAGGCCAGTGACGAGTGGAAGACGGCGTTCCAGACCCGGTACGGGCACTATGAGTACACTGTCATGCCCTTCGGCCTGCGTAACGCGCTGACGGTGTTCCAGAACTTCGTGAACGATGTCTTCCGGGACTACCTGGACCGCTTCGTCATCATCTATCTTGATGACTTCCTGATCTACTCCCCGAATCAGCAGGTCCATGAGACACATGTGCGCGCCGTGCTGCAGCGGCTGCGGGAGCACCGCCTGTACGCCAAGCTCGAGAAGTGTGCTCTCGATCTCTCGGAAGTCGACTTCTTGGGCTACCGCGTGTCTCATCGGGGAGTAGAGATGGACCCGGCAAAGGTGGAGGCCATTGTGTCCTGGCAGGCCCCGAGGAGTCACAAGGATGTGCAGCGGTTCCTGGGGTTCGCCAACTTCTACCAGAAGTTCATTGCCGACTACGCGTCATTGGCAGCCCCCATCACACAGGTGCTCTGCGGCAAGGCACTGTTCCAGTGGACCCCGAGGCCCAGCAGGCGTTCGACTGGCTGAAGATCCGCTTCACCACGGAGCCCATCCTGCAGCATCCCGACCCCAGGCAGCCCTTCGTCCTGGAAACCGATGCCTGGATGTCGCGGTCGGGGCGGTCCTGCTGCAGAACTCGGGTCCGGAAGGGGAGGTCCGGCCGTGCGCCTACCACTCCCGGCAGGTGACCCCTCCTGAGCTCCTGGTGGTCAAGGCGGCATTCGAGGCCTGGCGGCACCTCCTGGAAGGCACGTTGCACCCGGTACAGGGGCGGACCGACCACCGCAACCTGGAGTACCTGCAGACCGCCCAGAAACTGACGCCACGGCAGATGCGGTGGGCCCAGTTCTTCTCCCGCTTCTACTTCCAGCTGCAGTACGTGCCCCAGGCCCGCAATCGGCACGCGGATGCCCTGTCCCGAAAGCCCGAGTAAGCCACCACCCCAGAGCCAGAGAGCCACTCTACCATCCTGCGCCCTGAGAACTTTGCGGCGACCATGGACTCTGGCGGAGCGGATCCGGGAGGCCCAGGCCCGGGAGCCGCCCGGGAGACCCTGCGCCTGGGGGATGCCGCCTCCCCGTGGTCAGAGCAGGGGGGCTACTCTACCATCGTGACCGGCTCTTCGTGCCCCCCGGCCCCTGTCGCAAGGAAGTGCTGCGCCTCTGCCATGACGGAAGGCCCGTGGGGCACTTTGGCCTGTACAAGACCCTGCACCTCGTGACCCGGGAGTTCTGGTGGCCCCGGGTGCACGGGGACGTGAACCGTTACGTCCGCTCCTGTCCCGTGTGCCGCCGCGCCAAGGACCCGACGGAGAGGCCCTTGGGGCTGCTCCAGCCGCTGCCGACCCTCGCAGGCCCCTGGCGGACCATCTTCATGGACTTCGTCACCGAGCTCCCTCCGTCCAAGAGCCACACCATCATACTGGTGGTGGTGGACCTCCTTACGAAGATGGCGCACTTTGTCCCGTGTCGGGCGCTACCTTCCGTGAAGGAGACGGCACGCCTCATCCTGGAGCACTTCTTCTGGCTGCACGGCCTCCCCGAGGGGATCGTGACCGATCGAGGGGTGCAGTTCACCACCCGGTTCTGGCAGTGTCTGTTGCGGCAGCTGGACATCGAACCCCAGTTGTCATCGGCCCACCACCTGCAGACCGACAGCCAGACCGAGCGCACCAACGCCACGCTGGAGCAGTACCTGCGGTGCTACAGCTGCTACCAGCAGGATGACTGGGTCAACCTCCTGCCCGTGGCCGAGTTTACGTACAACAACGCTGTCCACACCTCCACCCAGCAGTCCCCGTTCCTGGCCAACTATGGCTTCCACCCGCGGTGGTTCCCGCCGGTCGGGTGCCTTCTGCGGTGCCCGCCGTGGACCGATGGCTCCAGGAGTTGCAGGCCATCCAGGAGCTACTGCGGGAGCAGCTGGAGCGTGCTAAGGAGGCGTACAAGCAGGGAGCAGACCGGCACTGGCAGCCAGGGCCGCCTCTGCGGGTCAGGGACTGTGTCTGGCTCTCCACGCGCTTCCTCCCACCCGGTTGCCCATCCGCAAGCGGGATGCCCGGTACATAGGCCCTTTTGCCATCCAGGCCCAGGTAAATCCCATGGCCTTCCGGCTCCAACTCCTGCGCAACCTGTGGATCCACCCGGTGTTCCACAGGTCGCTGCTCCTGCCAGCCACGGGGGTGTGACCGGACACCGGCCCGGAGTCCCGCCGGCTCCGGTGCTTGTCAGCGGTGAGGAGGAGTCTGAGGTGGCTGGGATCCTCGACTCCTGCTGGCAGCACGGCCGCCTACAGTACTTAGTAGACTGGCGAGGGTATGATCCGGAGGAGCGCTCCTGGGAGGACGCAATGGACGTCCATGCGCCACGGTTGGTGCAGGCCTTCCATCGCCGCTACCTGGCAAAGCCTCATCCCCTGCGAGGTGGGGGGCACCCCTGGGGAGGGGAGTGATGTCAGGGCCTTGGGTGTTGCTGCGCCGGTGGGCGCCGCGGAGGCCGACGCCGCCGTTACCTCCAAGGAGGAGGAGGCGGGGCCGGGCCCGTCAGAGGTCGCAGCCGACGATGGGGCCTGCATGGCCGCCGCGGAGGGCTCCACCGCCGGGGGGATCGCCGGGACGCCGCGGCGGACACCGATCCCGGTAAGGGTCTCCCTGGCCCGACGGAGGCCGATGACGACGACGAGGATCGGCCCGGCGGTGCAGAGGCCGCCGGCCCGGCTCCCGGGCCGCGGGGCATGGCGGACGAGGACCCGTGGGAGGAGGTGGGCCCCGGGCCCGATCCCGGGGCACCACCTACTTGCGAGGCTGCCTCGGAAGAGGCTGAGGCCGCTGCGCCGCCGCCGCCGCCGTTCCAGCAGTGGCTGCGGCTCAAGGAGGCCAGCCACCACTCCCGGCGGCTGCAGGAGAAACACCTGGGGGCAGGGAGCTCCCAGCTGTAGCACAGCTGCGAGCCCGGCCACGTGCTCGGCGCGGATTGGCCGCGGCCCGGCCCGCAGGCCTTTTTAGGCAGGTGCGGGGCTGGGGAAGGCACGGAGCAACAACCGTCGGCTTCCCGTGCGTCTGTCGCCCGTGCCTTGTTCCAGTCCAGCCCGTGTCTGCGTTCCGCTGCCCGGCTCTACCAAGACCCTACTCTGCGTTAAAGGTGCAGTAACCATTTTGTGTTCGGAGTGAGGCAACCCCTTGTTATTTCCATTGACGCCTGCTGTTAAGGCAAACCTCAGTTCAAGGCCCCTTGCTGATTGCAGCGCCCCTGTGGGACTGATTGGGACACTGCTGGAGGCCACCTCCAGCCCGGCCCCTGCTTGACCTCAGCCCGTGCTGACATATAGGCATCTTGATCACTACAATTTCCTGCAAAAAATTCCTGCCAAATAATACAGACTTATTTGAAAACAATTAAAAGGAGATTTGGCAGGAAATTTAAGAAGATATATGGAGATGGCTAAGCTGGACTTATTGCTGTTGGGAAGGATTGCTACTATTAAAATGAATGTTTTACCAAAAAATATTTTTGATATATTGTAAAAACACATTCCATTTGGTTGGCTGCTTATTTTCACTGCTGTGGTTTTTTCCAGGTCTTGAGGCTCTTCTGATGTCTGAACCGGAGTAACCATTGGCCTGTAGAGCCCAGTTTAAAGATATTAAATTAGACCTACAAAAATGGCCTAAAGCGAGGTTGATAATGAGGTTGTCATTATTTGGTTGGATGAATATGTTACAGAAAATGCTTCTTCTATTTCAAACAATATCTGTCATGTCTAATGATTCACCTTGTAAACAACAGCAAAGGAGTATTTCTAAAATTGTTTTGCAAAGGAAGAAATCAAGAATTAGGTTTAAGGTTCATCAGGGTGCTAAAGAAAGAACTCTACTAGGCCTTCCAGGCTTGAAACTGTATCATCATGCTTCATGTATGGTGTATTTAAAAGACTGGATTATGCTGAAAAGAAAAAAGGTCTATTATAAATAGAAAGATTTGGCTTAAAATTTGGATGACACATCTATTTATGGTACGATAAAATCAGTGCAAATGTAAATTTTGATACACATTTTATAAGTCATGCTCTTTTAAGAGTCAGGATTAAATATAAAATATGTCTAAGTCCTAGAATGCCTTTGTAGACTTTGGCACATGAAACCTTATATATGAGAGGAATACTTTTTAAAGAGAAATGGTTAATAAAAAGTGACTTGATTTGAATAGACAAAGAATAACTGCAAATGTAAACAAATTAGGAATTGATTCGAAGTGTGTTTGATGTTAGATAATTTGCTTATAGACAACTAACTGAATGTTATGAAATATGTAAACATTTGTTTTGGTTTTCAAATCTCAAAGTCTGAATATTTTGAAGAATTGTGATAACATTTAATAGCTAAAAAAGAAAGGAGGAAAGATGGCGACAGAAGTAATGCCACAGCAGGAATCACTGTAGAAGTATTGGTACAACCTATGTTTTAACGTTTTGTGATGTGCTTGCTAGTTGTTTTAACTACTACCAGGAAGCTTCCCAGTTTGTACAGATTTACGGTTTTATGTTTTTATAGCTCTCATTCATAATTTTTACTGTCAGATGAGTTTGAGGGCATGGCATGTAGGAGAGAAATGGCTGAAGTAGTAAAAACAGAACTTAATTAAGCAGCTAAATATATTCTTGAAGGAATCTACTGAGGGTGAAAGAAATCATCAATATATCAAATGAAGGAAATTGAAGCTTTAACATCATAGAAATAGCTTTAGTATTTAGAAGAGGGAAACAAAAAATGTGTCAGAGTGAGTTCCGAGTTTTTATAGCTGAGTAGAGCTACAAAACAACTTAAGACTGAGCAATTGATTGCACTGAAGGATACAATAAGTAAGCCACATCTTATCTCTATTCTTACTACAAATGGATTATCTCCCTTACTTAGAGAAGAGTGGCTTCAACCTCAGGATTTTTATGATCATGGAGATAAGGAGAAAAATATTTATCCTTCAGATATGGAAGAGAGTTTGCTATTGTCCCCTACATTAGAGCCGTTTCTGCATTACACTGTTATAGTGCTATTATTCCACTTTCAACTTTCTGTGGAATTCTGGGGTTTGTCGTTTACTGAGGCCAAAGAGCTCTCTAGCTGAGAGTTCTAAAGGTCCCTCTCCAAATTTCAAACCCCATGATTCCATGGAATGTTGAAAGTGGAATAATAGCACAACAGTGCAGTGCTGAAATGGAGTGGAAGGGATTTCCTCCAAGGAGAAGCAACACCAGACACAACAACAGCAGGATCTCTTGTTAGATTTTGTGGCATCTCAAGTGTTTATTGTCAATGCATACAGTCATTTCTTTATTTGAACAATTGTGTAAAATTTATAACTACATCCTTAATACTGAACAATTACTTAAGGAATTTACGAAGATCCACAGTGAAAAGCTTAAAAGAGTAGTTCACAGATGTGCTTTTAACTCCAAGATGAGAGGAATGAGTCTCATGGGAAAAAAAAAAAATAAGTATGATCTATTAGGCCATAGAATGAAGGCAGTGACACAATCTAAAGATCCACAACTGCAGACTCTAGCCCCACAAAGAACTGAGAATCAAAATACAATGTGATTCCTGTTATCAAATAAAAAGTTTGCTATGCATTGTAGCTAACAGGATTAATCGGGAGACGTTGGAATATTTTAAAAATGGTAGGCTCTCTTTCAGTAAAATCATGAGAATAAATTCATATGCCATTAATGTTATTGATGTAGAGTGCCTTCCTGTCTACAAGGGCCTAAAATAATTTTACTAATCTTTGAAGTAGCTACTATGTTATTCAAAATGAAGGACTTCATCTCCATTCTGCAAATATTTCCGATTAGAGTCTTTTGTGATCTATTTGTACATACTTTATTACATCTAATAAAGTGAGTGCTACTTCTGCTGTCAATCAAAAATCTGGTTCCATCTGGAAGCTGGACAACATTCTACAATTCTTAGTAATGATGCTAGAGAAAAATAGACTTGTTTAAATCTAAAACTAAAACTGTAGACAGTGAAAGACATTCTGTAGGTAAAGAAAGACTGAGTAGATACTCTCGTCAATTTGATACAATACAAACCAATACTACCCACAAACTAAAATGACTAAAAATTTTGGGGCTGTCAGCTGAATTTACTGCTAAACCATTATGTGATCTGATGTCATCCATAAATTGCTCACAAGAGGTAAAGAGCATGAAGAAGAAATCATTGAAGGAAGATGAAATGTTGAATGCTTCTAAATTGAGGAGTTGTGCTGTGGGTCCTAAAAGCAATTCTGTTGGCCAACTTTTGAATGTTATAAAGATGGTCCAGAAATCTCCTCTTCTGATGGATTTAGAAGTTGAGAAGACAATTTAATGACTATACTGATGAGTAAATGACCAATGCCGCATTAATCCTGGTGGATTTTAATGACACAGAACAAGCATATCTTATGGAATCTGGCCCCCTGTTGGGTCCTCTACAAACACATATCCCCTCTAAGCAGGAGAAAGAAGATTATATATCTTCTTAATTGAGCAGTCTGGAATTCTTCCAAATGAATGAGATCAGAGTGACTTTGTATCAACAGCAGAATCCATTGGGGATGTGTATAAGCAAATGAAGAGGTATTCTCTATGCTGAGTTGAGTGCAAATCTTTTTTTCACTTTAAACTCAGTTTACAACAACTTAAGTAAGCTGAGGACAAAGGGAGAAGCAGAAGGTGGAGAGAGAAACTGAGACTTTTAAAAAGCAGCTGAAAAAGTGGAATGACAGAAGTTTAATTTGGACCGTCCCTACCAAACTGGGAAAGTTGGAGGGCATGTTGTGTCAAAGAGGTACCCAAGAACCATTGTGTCAATACATTCTTATATCTCACCACTAGGCAAGACCAGTTTCTTGAGAGAATAACTTGCTCTGGCTACTAAAAAGTCCTCCAGGGAATAGAGGACTTTCCAGTAGCCATGTTTCCAGTAGCCATGTTTCTGCAGAAGTAAATGATCTTAACAAGTTCCCCACCTTTGTGGACAGACAGACCAAATGTCACAATTGGGTGATTTCCCTATCCAGTTCTCTCCTCCCCCACATCCAGATCAGAGACTGTAACTCACCTACTTGAGGAGCTAGGAAGGCTGTTATGCTGGATTTAATTAAAATGAAATGCAAAGGAAGCTCTTGCTGAACAGTGCTGCAGGACTTTGCAGGTCACACTGCCAGGCCAATGGAATTATATGCAGAGCATCTCTGACTCTGGCTCAAAAACACAAGATGTAGCACCTTCCTAGAATGGATGTCAGTTGTGGTGTTTGTATGTGTGCAAGCATTTCATACACATGCATGCACACACACATACATACACACATGAACCATTTGCAGTGATGTCATCATTATTTAAAAGAAACAGCCCATAAATGTCACTGAAATTCCAGGTCTCCTTTTATTAAAACTGAAAAATGTGAATAGATGTAAATAACAAGTGACTGATATGGGGACAGCAAACTGAACGGCTGCTGGCATCACATGTTCATACTCTCTCTTCCCTCCTTGTGTAATTTGCATTAATAAAGAGGCTGTTCTTTGTCGGAATGTGTTTCATCCGGTTTAAAATCCCAGGGCGCTCCACCAGGAAGTGCCTTGGGAGAATCTGACTGTCAGACCCGACAAGACAAATGAATCCCTGTGTCAAGAGCGTGTGGTTCAACGATGACAGATTGAGAAGAGCTATCCCCCTCTCGACAGGCGGGCTTCATTTTCAAATTAATAAATCTGAATAAAATATTTTTCCTTTCATTACAAACCGGGTTTGGTTGACAGTTCCCATGACAGTGGGGAGTAGCAGTCTTGATGAGAAGTGTTTGCATCAATTCCACCTGGGCTTCAATTGCTTTATTTTTACCTACAAGTGCATCCCTGTTTGTCTCTTCTCTACCTCCTGCTCATTCTTTTCCCCAGTCTGTTCCCTTTCTGTGTCACTCACCTCTTCTTGCTGCCTCTGTTATTGATCTGCACTTGCTATTATTCAACACTCCCATGGTCAGTTGCCCGAAATAAAAATTTTGAATCACAGTTCAAAGCAACATTTATTTCTTGAACGCACAAACAAATTCTCTCACACACACATCTCAAGTACAGCCTTGAGCCTCCCTATAGGTTAATCTCAGTAGCACAAGTCTCACATGTTTCCAATACATGTGTATGTACACATGTGTATGTACACATGTGTACACAAACATGCATTTTAAAACAAGAAAGAGCTTTGTGGCACCTTAAATACTGGACTAAAAATTGTGACGTAAGCATTTGTGGGCTAGGTGAACAAGAGTCCACAAAATCTTGTGACATGACAAATTTGTCAATGTTATGGTACCAGAGGACTCTTGGATGGTTTTGCTGCAACAGACTTCATATTCCCTTACATAAACAAGCCTCCATAATTTCTCTCTGTGCAGTTTACCCATCCACCCATCCATCCATCCATCCATCCATCCATCCATCCATCCATCCCTCCCTTTAATTATAACCCACATTTTTTCGAAACTAGGAATCAAGGCAACTTACAAAACAGACAGAATTAAAATAAAAACCCTTACGTTTAAAACAATATCAAACTAACAATAAAACAGTAATAACCTAACAAGAAAATTCAGCCCTTTTAAAATATTACTTTAAGATAAAGAAGAAAAGCAGTATAGCGCCATTAAAAAAGCCATTTTCTTATAAAAACAATCTATTCCCAAAAGCTTGCAGGAAGAATAATAATAATAATAATAATAATAATAATAATAATAATAATAATAATAATAATAGTCTTCCTCTGCTGTCAAAAAGAAACCAAAGAAAGAACCATTCTAGCCATCCTAGGAAGGGACTTCCAGAGAGTGGGAACAGTCACCAAGAAGGCCCATGTTCCCACCAAATATGCCTGTGAAGGTGGTGAGACTGAGGGCCTTTCTCCACTACACTGCTATAGTGCTATTATTTCACTTTCAACATCCTGTGGGAATTCTGGAGTTTGTAGTTTGCTGAGACCAAAGAGCTCCCTGGCTGAGAATTCTAAATGGCCCTCCATAAACTGCAAACCCCAGAATTCCATAGGATGTTGAAAGTGGAATAGTAGTACTGTAACAGTATAGTGCAGAAGGCCCCCGTGAGAACTGCCTCCCTCAAAGATCTTAGAGTTCAGACAGACACATACAGGAAGACCACACTCTTTCAAATAGTCTGGACCTGAGCCATATAGGGCTTTATAGGTTATAATCAGCACTTTGAATTATGCCTAGAAATGGACCAGCAGCCAGTGGAGTTGTTGCAGCAAGTGAGTTGCATACTCCCTGTAGCCAGTACCAGTGAATAATCTGGCTATAACATTGTGTGAACTGAAATTTTGAAAGCACAAAGGCAGTTCTACATAGTGCACGTTACAGTATTTCAAATGGGATGTAAATAAGATGATGTGTCACTGTGGCCAGGTCAAGATTCCCAAGCTTGGCACACTCGTTTTAAGTGTACAGAGAGCTTCCTGGCTAATGCAGATATCTGAACACCCACCCAAGTTCTTGGCTGAATCCAGAAGAATATCCTAACTGTGAACCTGCATCTTCAGGAGAAGTGTAGCCCCATCCAGCAAAGGCAAACTCCCTGTTCCTTGATTTGCCTTTTAGTTGGACAGCAATGCCTCTATCTTGTCTAGAATAAGTTTAAATTTGCTTGCCTTAGTCAGTCCATTACCTCTCACAGGCACTAGTTTAGAACTGAAACAGCTTCTTTGGATTAAGCTGGAAAGGAGAAATAGGGTTGGATGTCATTGGCATACTGACAGCACTGAACTCCCCAAAGCACAGAAAACCTCTCTCAGTGGTTTTATTTCTATCATAAATAGTGTGGAGGACAAAACCTGCAGCCAAGTGCTCAAACAGGACTGCTGCCCCACACCACTTTCTGGATTCACCCTTCTATGAAGGAATGGAGCCACTGGAGTCCCATCTGAGTCCCATCTCAGCAAAGGAGCTCAGAAGGATATCATGGTTGATGGTATATGATGCCACTGAGAGGTCCAGCAAAACCAATAGGAACACATTGGCCTTGTACTGTTCCTGGTGTAGGTTATCCACCAAAGTTGTTTCATCCACAAAATTTTATTCAGACTTCAGGGGGAAAAAAAAACTCAGGTTGTAGCCTACAAGCCAGAGGAGTATTTAGCATAAACAACACCCAGGGCATGTGTGGAAGTTTCACCCCTACCTCCAGGGCTGCTGCCACTTCCCCCTTGATTTGCTCTAAGCCTCATTTATTTGTCTTTTTGGCAGATTATAGTGTCTGCACAACTCTTCTCCAGCAGTTCATTTCACATGATTTGATTCTCTTCCTATCAGGTTTCTTCATTATGTAGCTTTTACAACTGTACAAAGGCATGGACAGTCGTGACTTTGGTGTTCAAACGCATCCTCTGGGTCCAGATATGAATGTGGTTGCCCATGGTGTTCTGACTCATATTTTCACCTGCATTCCTTTTTACATATGGTGCAGGGATGAATTTTAAAAAATTCTTCAATATGTGGAAATGAAATATTATGAGATTGGATACTTTTTTTTATGTAGCTTGGCCTGTTGGAACACGTCATGATATTAACAGTACACAGAGTGCTAATGGCTAAGTTATTAAGCATTGTTAGTATGCATTTATTTGCTGTAAAACAACAACCACTGAGGGATGCTCTTGTACAATACAGCACATTGAATGTTTGCTTTTTCTCTCCCCCCACCCTTCACTTTTTTCTGCAGTGCTAATGAAGGTAATAGCAGCAGCCTCCCTCCCCAACTAAGAGCAGTTTTGTGCAAGCTGGGGGCAGGGGGAAGTGATTATCAGAAATGAGGTGCTATTCTGAAAATGTTGCTGCATATTTCCAACTGAATTCTACTATTGATTAAATCTATTGGCAATGCTAGGAAAGATCTAATGCTGTAATTTTGTATTCGCTACCTGCAGAACTGCAACATTCTCGTGCTGCCTCCAACCTTCTGCATTCCTCTGTGGTAATAAAACCTGCTGTCTGGAGCAAGTTTTCATAATGCACATGAAGATGAAAAATCATCAATTCTAGAAAATGCATTAAGATCCAGCAGAAAGAAACCACTGGATCCTGATCCTTGATTTCAGTGCATATCCTTTAAAAGGTGTAACAGGCTAGAGAAGGATCTTGATTTTGTTACATTTCTCCTATTCCCACCCCCCCTTCTATCCCATCCTTTGTTTGTATCAGGTTACAACAGTCTTTTAAGTTCCAGCATGAACATTCATACACATTTTCTGTAATGTACACATTCATCTATACACTTAACATATGGATGTTGTGAATATTTCTCCAGTAATTATTCATGTGCACTTTAACTGATAACATTTTTAAAATGTATGCATGATTTTGTATATGCAAAACAGACCACAAGCCTCACAAACGTACAGATTTCTGAAGCAAGGTGCACTTAATCTCTCAATTAATCTTGGATGATGTGAAATCACAAGGTGAATAATTTCTACAGTAATCTTAACATTACTGACATTCTTTACTGCTCCTAGAAATAATAAAAAGGCCATGTAAGAAATGAAGTTTCTGTAAGGCAAAGAAACCTGCCTGAATACACAAATATCCCTTGTGTGTTTGGAACATTGTTTCAGACCTGAGCCCTAGAATCAGAAACAGGTTTGAATAAGGATACAGGGATGAAAGTCTTGGTTAGTTGGTTTCCTTCAGATATAATTTTTTCTTATCTCTTTCCTCTTTAAACAAATTCTGGGTTTGTATAACATAGAAAAAAATAGAATTAATACTTGCCTAATTTATGTTTGTTTTTGCACCTCACTGCAAATCAAGAAGTAGCATGGAGATCTCCCCACAATGTACTTATATTTACTTGTAAACCATTCATAGCTGTTTTAATACAAGGCAGTGGTAGAGTATGGTCCTCTTTACCAACTCCATTCTGAAGTTGGACAGTCTACTCTACCCTCTAATTCTCCTGACATTTCGGTGCATCCTAAATCCCATGTCTTCAGGAGTAGAAGCAGAGGATCAAGACTGCAGAAAACTGTTCTCACTGCTCTATTCACCTCCCATATTTAATTTAGAAAACAAGAAGTATTGGGTTCATGTTTTACTGAAATTTACTAAATTTACTAAAATTATATTAATTGTGGTTGAAAGGGTTGGAGTTGTTAAAAACACTGGAGTTATTCATCTCACAGCTCTTATGTTACCCCACTGGCATACCCTATCCCAGGGAATATAAATTTGATATCAGATATGCCCACCATGCCAGAGAGGTTGCCTGGGTGGGCACGTAGGCAAAGAGGTCGAACAACTGAAAACAGGTCAAGACCAGAAAAATCCCCAGTCATGTAGCCCAAGGAGACCTCAGGAAATACATGTTTATATAGACAAAGGGTCCTCAGCTAAGTGTAGCCAACTTGAGTGGATTAGCGTATTTTTCCCAGGTTGAGCAACTGTGATTCTGGAAAAATCCTACAAGGCAAGGTCCATTTACATAAACTTACTCTGCAACCTTTTGCAACCGCAACCCTGAATACTTACAATCCAGCATAAACCAATCATGCAAAAGACCAAGTTGCCATTGTTTGGCATTCCTTCCTTTGCTGTGACCATTGTTCTCCCTGGGAGAGGGTGTTACCCTGTTTACTGGGGGTCCCAGGAGGGACACGAAAATGTGCTCAACTATAGATGGGGAAAATTAGCTCAGAGCACTGCTTAGCATTACAAGAGGCAGGGCAACTTAGCAGGATCTTGTAACCCAGTGTTTACGGGGTCAGACCAAGTCAAGGAGCAGACCGGTTTGAAAATAATGAATGATTTTTATTAAATACAGACAAACAGTGTATGCAACACACTCACACAAGTAGCTAAGGAAAATAAAGGTTGGAGTGGTATGGAGGGATTTTGAGAGGAATTGTTGAATTGGGTGATATGACACCTGCCCTGAAGCCTGAGTTTGTTGGTCTGGAGTCTCAGTACGTGGGACTGAGGGGACAGCTCGCCAAACAAAATGGCAGCAAGGCTGGATGGAAGTCCGGAGCGATCCAAGGAAGGTCTCAGAATCAGGGGTTTTTATAGGGAGAAGTGTGACTGCAGGCTATGCCTTACTCGGGGACAACAATGAGTTTTGGGTGTGAGACAATGTCTCCGAAAGGTCACAATTTAGCATGATTAAGTCCGAATTGACAAAGAGGTAGACTGTATGCAAATGCTCAGTGCTTGGCATTTAAGCTTCTAGCTTACCAAGTTACCTGCTCGGGGCAGGGAGTCCAGCGTGCATACATAATGAGGGTGTTTGCAGAGAGGTCTCCTAAAGCGGTGATCTGGCTATTTCTGGCCTGCCTGTATTGTCTTGGGATATTGCAGTGTTTGACGACTGAGCCTAGTTCTGTGCTTGTCTGGGGGCCTCACAAACACGTGGAGAGGGATGGTGGAAGAAAGCCAAATTATTGATATCAAAGTGATATCGGGTGCTTTTGCCAGGTAGGCCTAACCTGCAGTAACAATCCCCCCGAAAATGGGCGATGTTAGGACAATATCGGACATTTTCCAATTAAACATTTCAAAACAAATTTAGCGTCAAATAATGTTCTACAGGTACAGAAATCGTATCACTCCTTGGGCCAAAGGGCTTTTGCAATGAGCACGAGGGATTCCTAACTTATAAAAACTTTCCTATCTGAAAACCTAAATCTAACCACATTCACACAAACATACACAATAATGATAAACAATGAGCAATAACCAATGAAAGAATCCTCCTACCAATGGAGAAAAGTAATGTAGCAATGCAAAAATGGAATAATCAATGAAATACTGTAAATTCAATGTAGGGTCTGGCAATGAAAGCAGTCCAAGGAGCAATCAGTTCAATATGGATGATGGAATGAGAGTTCGTAGTCCGGGGGAGGTATGGTGCAAGCGAAAGTCTCTGCACCCCCCCCCCAGAAACAGGAAAAGTCTTGTAGCATGAGCAAAACATGAGTCCATCTGGGCAGCAGAGCAGGAACGGCAACAAAATGTCCAAATCTGCAGACAACCTAACCAGGGAGCACTAGCTCTTTGCAGGAGGCAGCTTGCAGAGCGTCAGCAACAGGAATAGTCCAAAAGGCAAATGCAAAAGTTCATGGAGCCAAAGAGTTTGGCAAACAGTTCTTTAAATTCTCTGGGGAGTGGCTGGATCACTCCTTCATGGGTCCCACAGCTGCATCAGAGGGCTCGGGTCATCTCCTGGATGTTGCTCCTGACTGAAGCGGTGATATTTCGGATTTCACCCCCCCCATGGTGCCCGGGGATGATGGTCAGGTCTGGGGGTCGTCCTGGATCTCTGGAGCCATCAATCTGTAGCTTATTGGTGTAAGACTGACATGGTTAACATCCAGTGTAGAGTAACAATGCAAATCACTGGCATGGAGCCTACTGGGAGTTGAGTTCAGAGTGGAAAGCCAATTATCTGGGGATGATGGGAGCCTCATTTGGTATTAACAAGATACCAGGCAAAGTTGCTAACACTGAGGGTGCAGGGGTGACTGCCTCAGACCTAGTCCACCCTAAGGTGAAGGTCAGTCTGACTGCACCTCAGTAGAGGAAGGCCCTCTGGGTGTGGTGTACCATCTGTGGTGGACCAGGTCTGCAACAAATATCACGGTGTAATATGAGAGGGCTGGTAATGCAATCCTTTGTATTTTGTTGCCCTATACCATGAGCACATAGGCATAAACTGCAGAGGTACATTTTGCAAAGTCGGTGGTACACACTTGCTCAGTTGGACTAGGTTAGGCTCTGGCTTTCACTTGGTGGCGAGGGCTCTCACACTGTTTAAAAGACAGACAATGAAACCAATCTGAGACAAGCGCAGACTACGCTTGCTCGTTGCCAGAGCAGACGCTGATTCTCTCGGTGATTGGTCAGGTTGGTTGGGCATATGTATGCAAATGCTCTAATAGCATATGCAAATCAGACACAATGCACCAGGGCCAGGCGTCAAGCCAATTGTGTGGGTCTCCAGCCCTTATGGGGCATCAGAGAGTAGTCCTAAATTTGTGAATTCAAAGCCGAATTGAGTAACAAGGGAGGTAGCGGCTCAGACTATTCTCACCCTAACAATCAGAGCTTGCAAACAGAAAGAGGAGTGAGGTCTCCAAAAAGTGGGGGTTATTCTGGGCAGTAGACTGGGAGTCCAGAGTCAGACCTGGTTCTTCTGAGAGGGCCGTGAGACCCCTGTCATCTAGCCCTTTTCCCCACGACGCCATTGCACAAGGCAATCTCTCAGAGTGAGAGAATGCCGGCATCCTGGTCGGACTTGTGCCCCTTCCTTAGGGCATCAGGGCTGACTCTGTAGGCCCGATCTACCTCAGAAGACAGAAGGGCCTCGGGACAGCCATCCCATAGGTCTTCCCCCAAAACAGTGAAAGGACAGAAATAACTGTTTAAACAATACCAAAAACTAACAAAACTATTTACATGGCGGAATTATTCTACAATGACTGGGAGCACAGAGGGGTCACCACTCTGCCTCTAATCTTTGCAGCCAGGGGTTGTTCAACCATTGTTGAACACCTCGTAGATCGAGACAAACGTCTCAGATAAATTGACAGCTGGCACTTCCTTGTGCTTCAAGGAAGTCTGGCAAACTATTGAGCTCACATTGGGTCTTTGGGCACCGGGAACTTCTGGCTCGGGGGTGACCACTGATGCAGGATCAACCGGCTGATCCTTCCATTCCCTTGAATGTGGTTGTCTGTGGGTCTCTGAAATTACTTGCAAGAGTGGCAGTGCCCACTCCTGGCGTGACACCCTTTCTTCTAAATCAAAGAGGAGGCTGATCTTGGACCCAAATGCCTCTTGAAATCGTGTCCGGATGGTGATTGAGACAGAGCCAAGGACTGCCTTGGCTCCTCTCAAGATCACCAGGGTCACAATAACATGGGTGTCACTGAATGTGGAAGCCAGCTGGCACCAGAATAACTTTGCAGAGGGGAAGGGAGTAGCCATGTCTGCCTCCAGGTGGCATTTAGAACTTACAGTGGTTGAAATCTCCCCTGAGGGACTGCAGCAAAGGGAAGTAAATGGAGTCAAGTTAGGGGGTGCCAGTTAGTGCTGTTGCTAACCTGGGCTCTGGCTGGGCAGGAACCTCTCGCAGTTTAAATCCCCAATCCTTTTTGAAATTCCCTCGAAAGATGGCATGGGGAGGAAGGACTCTCCTGGCCATGGCCTCAAGGAAATCCTGGGGGAAACTGCTGGTTTCTAGCCGGGGGCTCAGAGCAGGGACAATGGAGAGCTTTGGAGGCTTGAGGCTGGCTTCCACTGGCTGTCTGGCTCTCACATGGGCTGGCAATGTCTCTATCAGATTTGGTGGGGACTTCCTCCTGACCCTTAGTCTGGTGCAATCCTTCTCGGTGCTCTGAAAGTACAATTATCTCTGAGGTGTCTGGATTCGCACTCGGGACCAAGTCAGGAGGGGGTGCAATCTGTCTATTTCTAGTGCGCCCTGGGCACTTGCGTTCTCTGGAGGGCTTAGGTTGGGTGGGGACATACCCGGTCAAACGGATAGTGTCGGGGTGGGCTCACCCTGTCTCATCAGATTAGGGAGCAGCACTTTTGGTGCTGCTCTGGAGTCTGCAGGAGGGGTGGCAGGAGTCTTATCCCTCTCAGTCCTAGTGCCTGCCATCACTGTAGATCTACTCCATCTGTTGGGCATCAGTTGAGCCACAACCCTTTGGGGAAGATCCCGGGACCGAGGGCACCCCATTCTTGCAGATCAAGGTTCGGGTAGTATCCAGCCGGAGGAGGGCCATTGGTCATGGCGCTGACCGACTGTTTACCTCCCACCTGGAGCTGCTTCTCCAGAGCTTCCAAAAGCTCCGATGTTGGCCGCTTGTCAAACTGGCTCATGTCCAGTCTGAACCTATGTAGCATGCTCCATATTCTCACTCTATCAGAGGAGTACGTCTGGGCCGAGGGATCATACCCGCCAGATGTCTCCCTGGGAGAGCTCGAGTCAGAGGGCTGTTTGGGGGCAGTGGGCTGCTCTGGGGGGGCTCCCTCCCTTGCCAGGCTGGCTGCAGGGATCTCTTCCCTGCCACTGCCTGTTGTCCTGTCTGGGAGCTGGGCGCTGGTTCCAGTTCCCCTTGGGAACCGAATTTGGCGCTGTTTTACTGTGCTGGGAATGGGGCCCATAGTTCGAGTATGTCACCTCGGATATGAGTTCCCAGTTCCCGGGGTCCTTCCTATGTGCCTTGATGGGGGGTCGGAGGGAACCAGCCTCTTGCAGCGGGTCAGAGACCCGCCGGAGGTTGTTTCCGAACTCCTCCCAGGTGGTAGCGGCCAAACCCAGGGCCATCTTTGTCTTGTGGTTCAAGCCTCCGTACAACAGGGTCTTGAACTCCACGTGGGCAAAACTGTATCTATGGGTGGTCAGGGGGACCTTTTCGGCCAGAATGGCAAGCAGTTGCTTCTGCGCCATGTAAGCTTCAGGGTTCTCATGAGGACCCTGTTGCTCCATGACGTAGAGCATGCTCGCACTCTGTCTGGGCCACAAAATCTTGACTACCTCCCGCTATCATGGGCCTCGAGCCTAACCAGGCCTCGAGCAGCCACAGCCGATTCAAGAGTTGGGAGCTTGGAAGGAGACATGCAAAGCCGAGCCAACTGGGTCAGGTCCTGACCATTCGCTGTCGGGTGAGAATGTATCACCGTGTTCAACCACATGATCCCTGTGGACCTGGTCAATGGACCCAGGTGGTCTGCAACTGCCTTGGCCTTGGTGGCACGCCAGGGGACCCTAGTGTCTGTGACCTGCATCTCCTGTGTCTCTGCCCTGTCTGCATTTCCTTCTCCAAGGGGGGTGGTCTGTCTGGTCATAGACCGAGTCTCAACCGGGTGGACTGGGACCTTAGGGGCACTCCAGTCTGGATTGTGGGGAAGTGTCGGCAGAGCACCCTCCGACAAGGGTTCCCCAGAAAAGTCCTGGGCAAATGTTGGGAGCAGCTCCAGACACATGGCGGAAATCAATATCTTGTGTGTCTGGAGCTGGCTCTCCAGCACAGCAACAGATGATGTAATAGGGAAAATGCAACACAGAATGGGTACAGGAATACCTAGCTACTCTAAATGAATTCAAGTCACTGTGGTCAAATGAATTATATCCAAGGGTAGTAAATCTTCTAATCTGTCATTGCCAACATTTATTAAAAAAAAAAGTTCGTGGAAAACAAATATTCAAAAAAAAAACAACTTCCTAGTTTGTTGATAGAACTCCACCGCTAAATTTGTGTTCCAGAACAGTAAAATATTATAAAATATTTGAAAATGGAATGATAAGAACATCTAATTGTTAAACGCAAATTACTCATGTGTGAAATGTAATGTTCTCTCTGGATTATTGAAATATATCTAATTATTCATCCACCTATAGATTATGTTTTAAAATACTGTACATATGTTCTTATTCTTTATGTGTGTGTGTGTATAAAGATTTATGCCTAGACTTCTATGTACTTATAACCTTGATCATTACTAATCAAATCTTGATTCCAGCAGTTGCAGTTTGTCTCCATCTAATTTCCCAAAGTAAACTAACTTCTAATTGTCTTTGAATTGTTTTGAGGTAGAGTCAGAGGGCAAATTCATCAATTTGTCAAGCTCCACCATATCATACAATTTCATAAGCCAATCCTCCAGTGACGGTATAGACTTTTGTTTCCAACGTTGGGCATAAGTCATCCTGGTGGCTGTTATCATATATAATATAGTCTTCAGATGTCTGGAGTAACGAGGTTTAATTTCATCAAGCATATTTAGTAAAAATATTTCCGGTTTCAGTGGAAAATGAATATTTCCACAGTGGAAAATGAAGATTTTAATAATATTTTCATGAATTATTTTCCAAAAGTTTTGTACTTCTTCACAGCTCTACCACAGATGAAAAAAAGTCCCTCTTTGGTTACATTTCCAACACATGTTATTTGTAGTGTTGGTCATTTTAGAGATTTGCACTGGCGCCATGTACCACCTATAAAATATTTAATACTTTTCTTTCAGATTTACATTTTTCATAAATTTTGCCGTTACTTCTAAGATTTTTTCCCAGCTGCCCAGAGAGATTGAATGGCCTATGTTCTGGGACCATTTTATAATGTTATCTTTTACTAATTCTTGTTCATGATCAATGGATAATAATAGACTGTAGATGCTTCCAATTTTATGGTCAATGTTGGGTCTTAACAATTTGTCAAATTCTTTCTCTTTAGTTACTATTCCTTCTGTTTTTAAGCCCATTTTCAATTTTTCTCTCAGTTGTCTTAGAAGGAGCCAGTACGAGGTATAACCTTGTTGAATTTATTCTTCTTCAGCTTTAAATGTAATTGTGTGTCTTTGTATATTTAGTAAATCCTTGTAGGTGATCCAATGTTGGAATTTGGGTTTTTCTTTTCTATAAAATGCTTCATGTGTGGAGGTCCAGAGAGGTATTTTTAGGTATTTTTTTTCTTATAAAGTTTCCATATTTTTAGTAAGGACTTTCTTATGAATTGGTTGTTGAATTCCATTTTTACCTTATCCTTACCATAGCAAAGATAAGCATGCCACCCAAATGTGAGTTCAGCTCCCTTCACTTCAAGTAGACGTGTATCGTATAATCTAATCCATTTTAAAATCGAACTCAAACTGCATGCATGATGATACAATTTCATGTCAGGAAGACCAACTCTTCCTCTTTCTTTGGCATCTTTAAGTATTTTCCATTTTATTCCTGGCCTTTTGCCTTTCCACATAAATTTAGATAGGTCCTTTTTCCATTGTTTAAACAGGGTGTCATTCATGGTTATCAGAAAAGTCTGAAATAAAAACAGCATTTTAGGAAGGATGTTCATTTTTATTACGCAATTCTTCCCAATAGAGAAAGATCTAACTTAGTCCATTTTTGTAAGTCATTCTTGATTTCCTGCCAAATCTTCTTATATTTATTATTCAATAAATCTGCATTATTTTTGGTTACGTAGACTTCCAAATACTTTTTTTTTGTGTGTTTTTTTTGTAATCTTAAGGATTGCTTTTCTAGCTCTAACTCTTTCGTCTTTGTTAAGTTTTTTGTAATCGTCATTGTCCACTCTATTGATTCTGAAGCTGGCTAATTTTCCAAATTTGTTTAAAGTTTGATTCAGTCTCTCAATAGAAGTAGTAGGGTTTTCTAATAGGATAAATAAATCATCAGCAAAGGCTCTGAGTTTAAATGTTTGGTTCTTGATTCAGACACCTGCAATTTGTGGGTCGTCTTTTATTTGATTATTCAAAATTTCTAATACTATTATAAATAATAGTGGGGACAATGGGCAACCTTGCCTCATGCCTTTTTGGATTTGATTTTTTTCCAATTTTTCTCCCTTTATTGACAAATGAGCTGATTGGTTCTCGTAGATCCAATCCAATTTAAAAAGATGGTGCCCAAATCCATTCTTTTGTTCATAAAAGTCCAGTTTACATTATCGAACACCTTCTCAGCATTGATAAAAATCATGCTTAATTTTTTCTTGCTGTGTTTGTGAAAGTGTTCCATTATGTTCAAAATTACGCATATATTATCTTTTAAGTGTTGTTTTGGTAGAAAGTTTGATCGGTCTTCATGTATCCAGGACTTCAAGATCTTGTTTAATCTCTCAGCCAAAATAGAGCTAAATAATTTGTAATCTATATTAAGTAATGAGATCAGCCTATGATTTTTCACTTCCGAAGGATCTTTTGATTCTTTAGGAATTAAAGTTATAATTGCTTCACCCTATGAAGGGGGTAGGTCTTTAATACCCATTTAACTCATTTTTTCTTGCAAAAGATCAATCAGTTGTTCAGCAAATAAATTGTAATAATGCATCATGATCCCATTTGGACCTGGTGCTTTTCCAGTTTTCAGATTCTTGATTGCCAATAAAATTTCCACCTTAGAAATTGGTTTATTTAATTCAATTTTGGCTGTTTCATCAATCTGTGTAATTTGTTGATCTCATCAGTTTTTTTCTAGATGGATCATTTTCTTTGAGCAATTTCTTGAAGTAATCCACAAACGCGGCTTTTATTTTACTTTGTTGTCTGTGTATAATTTTTCCCTTTTTGATTTCTAGAATTAATCTTTTTTCTTTTTCTTTTTTCAATTTGTATTCCAGCCATTTTCCAATTTTGTTTGATTGTTCAACATATCTTTGTTTTGTAAATTTCAGTTTCTTTTCCATTTCCATAGTGTTTTTAATTGATATCTGTTTTTGCAGTGCTTTTAATTCCATTTTAATTTTTGAGTTTTGGGGGTCATTTTTAAGCTCCATTTCTTTCTTCTCCAGTGCATTATGCAAAACCTTTTCTTGCTCTTTCCTTTTTCTCTTCAAATAAGCTTCTTCTTGTCAAAAAAAAAAAAGCTATGTGTCACAGCTTTTCCTGCATCCCAGACTACATTAATTGGAGTCTCTTTTTTCAAATTGTTTTCAAAAAAGAATTTTAACTCAGATTTAACTTTTTCAATTAAATTTTCATCTTTCAACAGAAAGTCTTTTAATGTGCACCTGTAATCTGTCTTTCCTTCTTTCAATGACAGTAAAATCAAAGAGTGGTCGGAGAGTGTTCTTGGCAATATTTCCATCTTTTTAATTCTTTTACTTAATGATTTGGAAGAAATAAACATGTCAAACCTCGACCAACTCTTATGTCTATCTGAGAAGCATGTATATTCTTTTTCTTCACCGTATAAATGGCACTGAACATCCATTAAGGAATGAATCTCTAGAAGCTCAAAAAAGAAATTAGGTAATTTCCTTTGAGTTGTTTTTGTTTTATTGTCTGTTGTCTTTCTAGGTTTGGATTTGTCACTCCATTCCACTCCCTCAAGAGGAGCAAATCATGGTATTCCACTTCTGAAATTTTTGTAAAATCTTTGCAAAAAAGTTGGATTTATTTTCTAATGGTTCATAGATTCTCCCCAGTAAAAATTTTCTTTCAAACAGATTAATTTCAATATTTTTTTTGGCCTTGTACACATAAAAAGATGCTCCTTTTTTCTTCTTATTCATCATTGAGGAAAATTCTTCTCCTAATTTGAGATTTCTTAAGCATTTTATGTCCTTTGTTCTTACATGTATCTCTTGGAGGCAGATAATATCCAATTTTTGTTTTTCAAGAGTGTAGAAAACTCATTTCCTTTTAATCAGGGAATTCAGGCCTCTGACATTCCATGATAAGATTTTAAAATTCATTGTTCTCTCATTTGGGTTTCTCAAATGTTAATCGAGGGAGAGAGGGAAGATGGTGCCGGCATGATAGGTGGTTTTTTAACTGGCTCTGCTACCATATATTTACTTTTTAGCGTTTAGTCTTTTATCTTGAATTTTAATTCCTCCACTGTGTCTTGCCTGGAATGTAATGTTTTTTAGTTGACTGTTGCCCGTACTGCAGTGCAGCATTGCTTATCTTTATTTGCTTTGTTTTGGGAAACTTTTGCACTCCCATTATCTCCTCCCCCAGGCCTATTATTAGATGCTTTGCTCTACTAGCACTTTTTCTAGTTTGAAATGAAAGCCAAGAACTACTATTTTTTGGGAATTTAACACTTTATGGGCTTTGAGCTCGCTTGGGCTTTGTCTATTTTTGTAATAAGCCATGATAGTTTTAAATGGGAAAGAAAAAATGTTCCAGAACAAGCCCAGAGACAATCAAGCACAGTATGGCTTCTAAACAAATTAAGATAGATGAATTGCATGCCTGTGAGAGAAATGGGAGTATCTCAAATTTTACAATTCCCATTACCAATAGTTTTTCGGCTTTGGGTAATGAGGATGAGTTTTTATCTGTGTCTATTAAAAATCTTGGCAATGACTTGTCAGTCTATCAGGAGGGAGTATCCGTAGAGCCAAAAGAGGCAGGCGAGCCTGTCCTTGAGGAATTGCTCATTACCAAGAACAAACAACCCACAAAACATCATTTATATTCTCCAGATTTTGTGACCAAACAATGTCTTTTAACAGCCTGTACTGTTATCTCAATCTATGAATGTTTGGAAAAAATTGATAACCAAATGAAGCTTCTCAAATTTTCCTTTGACAACTTTATACAAAAATATACATCTTTAAAAGATGGCTTGGATCAACCCAGCAGCTCGGGTCTCAACAAGAAAGACAAGCTGGAGTGTGAAAAGAACAGGAATAACGACCCAAGGAGCAGCTTGCCAGCGGCTTCTATAGAACTGGAAACAGGGAAAGGTAACAGGATTTTACAAACTAATCAAGTCATGCTGCAAATCACCTACAACAGAACAAACAATGGCAGACGGAGGTCCTTTAGAGCTACTAGACTTTCTCTGAGCCAACTTCTACACATACACCCTTATAGTATTGACATGCTTGCTGTGGACTGGCTTCCTAGTATTTCTGCTCATAAGAGAATTATGCTAACATTCAAACAATCCACAATTCTTCTCATGTTGATGAAAATGAAGGGTTTTTTGTCCAACTATCAAATAACACCAGTCGGGGTCTATAGAGACTTGGCTATTATTTCTTTAATTAACCCTAAGGGCAGCAATAGGTTGCCTATTGAGGAAAGGAACAACGGCTTGTTATCACCCAAAGAAACTTCTAGCCAGATCATGCTACAACCAGGACCATCTAAAATTTCCAGCATGGAAACAGAGAAGCAACCAGTGGGCCAAGGTGAATTGACTATTAATGAAGAACAGATAGACATTACTTCCAGACTGGACGATCTCAAAAACATGCTGTTTACCATCAAAGATTTGGCCAATCCTCTGGTGAATTTAGTAATGACTGATGAAGTCCCTCATGTTGGAAGAGATTTGGCCGGGGGTTGCACTGACGATTTATTAACAATGGATCAGGACAACCTGACAACTCTAATTTCAACACAACCTTTGGAACCAAAGAAGGTTAAAAATACAATTACCTTGAAAGAGTTGCCTTCCTACCAAAAAGCCCTGGTGCAAACAGAATTTGTGGATACTTGTGAGGACATTGATTTAACTGCACCAGCCTGACAATTAAACTTGCTATCTTGGAATATTATGGGCTGGACGAATAAGTTCCATGATGCAGCTTTTGCAACCTATTTATAAAAGTTTAAAATTCTATGTTTGCAAGAGACTTGGGCTCATGGCTCTAATTTACCAGCACTCCTTGGATTCTGCTCATTTTCTGTCCCAGCCGTCAAAACAAGTGCTAGGGGCTGTGGTAGTGGGAGACTCACAATATTTGTATCAGTTGACTTGCAAGTGGATATTCAACCATTGGTCACTCTCTATCCACAATGTATACAGGCTCTCCTTTTCAAGAGTAGTCATTTTGGTTCTCTTATTTATATAAATGTGTACATTCCACCCAGTTTATCTAAATGTTCAGGTCCTAATAGCTTCTGGAATCGTCTATCTGAAACCCTCAGCCTTCTAGAACATCAATACCCCTACACAAGAACCCTGCTGTGGGGAGACTTCAATGCGAGAACCGGGGAGGGGCTGAAACATTTGGAAGGTACTAACTCTGCTCAGGTTCCGCAAGATACATTGGTTGCCAGGGTCACCCAAGATACTAAAACAAACAAGTCAGGTCTGAGGTTTTTAGAGATCCTTTCCCTGTACCACCTGCAATGCCTGAATGGATCTCAGCATGACATAACGTTGGGTGCCTATACTTATGTCACCAATAGAGAAGCTAGTACAATAGATTATATTGCAGTTTCTGCTAACCTGCTTACTATTACTCATAGCTGGGAAGTCATCAGTAGGGCTGAAAGTGACCATTTTTCTTTGTCATTGTTACTTAATTTTGAAATGTCTCCCCCCACATATCACCTCCAAAATTTAAACAGAATCCGATTGGGAGAGCAGAGAATACGATGGTCAATTAATCTGAGTGCTTCTTTAGTTCAACTATTTGAGAGCAACACTTTCAAAGCCCTCCACGAAGACATCTTAGTTGCTAAGTCAGACATCTTACACGTCTATCAAACTATCACTGAAAATTTGAGACCCAAATTGGTTTGCAACAAGCACTTTAATCCTAATAGGGTAACAACCAATAGATGGTTTGACTTAGAATGTAGAGGTGCCCGGAAAGCATTAATGGATTTCTCCCGACAGGTACTTAAAAATAAGAATACTAGTACCCTTAACACTTTAGTGGTCATGAGGTTATCCTATAAAACAAACAAACAAAAATACTTATAACAGAACACAATGGAGTCATTTGGCCCTAGCTGTGAGGATCAAGAACAAGAAGCAGTTTTGGGACATTGTTTCCATTAGTATGCATGTGATTAGACTAGTTATTATTGGACAAATTTCATCGCAAGAATGGCATACTCATTTCAGTGGGCTTTATGGAGGTATATCCATAGAGAACCACCCTTCACTCATTTCGAAGACTGTTTGCTTGCCTTTTTGGCCACCTGTGTCTGTGTTAGAGGTAAAGAAATTGATTGCAGCTCTCACCTTAAGTAAGGCACCAGGGGAAAATGTGATGCCCCCTGAAATCTTTAAATGTTTCCCCGAGTGGTGGGCCCCTATATTAGCAAAAGTGTTTACCCAGATTAACAATACAGGCACAATTCCAACAGGCTGGAAACAGAGTATAGTTGTCCCCATCTATAAAAAAGGAGATAAGCACGATCCCAATAATTACTGGCCTACTAGCCTCTTGGATATCGACTCCAAGTTATATAGCAAATATCTGTTAAATAAATTAGAAGATTGGGAAACTACCAATCACGTCATTCACCCTGAACAGGCAGGCTTTAGGAAAGGTCAAGGCACCATTGACCACTGTCTCACCCTCTACTTTCTAGCACAGCAAAGTGTTTTGGGCCCCACCAAACATTTATTTGTTGCCTTTGTTGATTTAGCAGCTGCCTTTGATAGAAACATGCTGTGGCATAAATTGGCTAACACTGATTTAGATTCTCACCTGTTGTTCCTAATCAAGGAACTTTATTCTAATACAACTACTACAATAACAGTAGGTATCTATGGTTCATTAACAGCTCCTATTCACATAAATAAAAGAATTAAACAAGGTTGCCTGCTGGCACCTGTACTCTTTAATCTATACCTCAATGACATAGTTCCAGCCCTGTCAGGCTCAGAATTTTTTCCACTCTGTTGGTTCAAAAAAGATTTCTATCTTGTTATATGCCAATGACATGGTTCTAATATCACTCATCCGTGTAGGTTTAAAAAGGTTGCTTTCGAAGCTTAGTGTTTTCTGTTCTAAAGAAAAGCTGAATATTAACTACTCTAAAACAAAGGTGATGGTGTTTGGGAAAAGACATTTTCCTTTTCAATGGTCTATTAATGGCCACCAGATTGAACAATGCCAAGAATTCAAATACCTTGGCGTTCATTTCACAGAAAATCTCTCATGGAAGCCCCATATAGAAGCCACCAAAGCAGTAGCCCTGAGATCTATTGGGGCAATTCTCAGATTCTATACTACTGCTGGGGGTCACCTGGTTGTTCCAGCACTAAAAATATTCCAAAGCAAAGTTATTGCTCAGATTCTCTATGGTGCCACTGTAAGCGGGTGGGACGACTCTCACATATCTAAACTGGAATCTCTCCAGAACACTTTTCTTAAGAAACTGTTAAGACTCCCCCTGGGCACCCTGGCAGCTTTGATTCGGGCAGAGGTCGGGTTCCCATCCATCCGAGCCCACATTCATTTGGCTCTATTTAATTATTGGAGAATAGTTAAAGATTCCCCAGTTAGAGCTTTTCCCAAGTTATGTTTCAAACAGCTATCTAATTTTAACTAAAATTTTGCAGAGAGTTTTAGAAATTCAAACATGTCTTTTCTGGATAATGGAGCATATTTTTCTCAAATATGATTTTCTTGTAAACAATTTAAATTGAATTTTTGTTTCTCCAAATAATGAAAAATCTTTCTTCTTTTTGCCACCAAATTCATCTTTCTAACATTCCAAGAAAGAAACTTCAGATCAATTTTTACATTTCTTCATTACAGTCAGTTTCCTCATTTGCCTGTGCGTGATCACTTTTTCCTTATTATTCTCAATTTTCTCCATTATTTGCCTCTTCGGTGATCAGATCTGGAGTTCCTGTCTCCTAATTTCTTCCCCTATTCCCTGTTCTTCTTTCTTCTCAATATCTCCTCAAAAATCTTTTTCATATTTCATCAGAAACTCTCTTACCTTTAAAGTTGAATTAAAGTAATTTTTCTCTGTCTGTAACACAAAATCATGTCTTCAATGATTTGAAAAGGTATCCCATATTGCTTCAACTTGTTAGTCAGGAAAGCAAAGTCTCTCCTCTTTCTCAAAACTCAAGCTGACAATTTTTTAAAAAAAATACTGCATCTTTCCCCTCAATCTGTAATTTAATTGTTAAGTGTATATGCAGAACTTGATCCCTCATATGTCTTATTACAAAGCACACAATCACATCTCTTGGTAGGTTCCTTTGTCTGGCTACCTGAGAGTCTGGTAAAAATTATCCAGTTTCTTTAGACCCTGGCAAAAATTATCCCAAGAAATCTGCAAGGACTGTGCTTGCTCTTGTATAAATATTCTCATTTTGCATCTCAGGAATACTTATTCTCAAACATCATTCTCTTTCTCTCATTTTCAAAAGGGCCATTGCATCCACATTATTTTTTATCAGAAATTAGTTCTTCAGTAAATTCTTCAAGTTTTTGTGTCTTTTCCCCAATAATTTCCATCTTCTCATTCATTTGTTTTATCTCATTTTTTATCCGTGTTACCGTCTTGTCTCTTTCAGTTCCACTTTTTAACCTTGCTTTATCATTTGGCTCACATCAGCCCTCAACCGTGACTTCAATGTTCTGTCTCAATCCAGCTCAGTAACCAGTTTTTGTGGATAAATCCGGAAATGTTTTATTAGACAATAAAGGTAGTACAGAGACACTGCTTTTGGCAAAACTGAAGATACAGTACAGGTTTTGGTTTTAAGAATTCCCCAATCCTCCACCCAGAGGTTTCATGTTCACATTCTTTTCCACACAACACCATGATGTACAAGCTCTCTTAACTGAGCTTGGTTCCCAGGCTTTGGCCTGCATACCCATTCCAATACCCGAAGAGCAAAGCAATCAAAGCAACATAGCAACAGAGCAGCTAAGCAATCTAATTAGCATGGTAGAGGAGCCTAACTTGGTGGCCACTTTAACAGACACATCTCTTCCCTCATCTTCCTCATCTCCTTCTGCATCATCTGATTTGATTTCATTTTTCTAGACTGATCCACTGAAACTCTTCTTTGAGCTTAAGATACTTTTGCTTCAGCTACTAATGCTTCTGCTACCTTCCTCCCTCTGCATTTTCTGGCTTGATAATCTAACAGCTGTCAAGTTAAGTTAGGAATTCCTGGTATAAATTTCACTATTCACCACTAGATCTCAGCACTCTGTTTGAAAGCGCCACTCTCGTTATCTTTCTATCTGTTCTGGAAAGTTAAACACAATTTTTTTACAGTTCAAACAAACAGTTTACTTGCTGTTATTGTCTTATTCAACATGACCTGAACCTTCTCAACTTCCCAAGGTCAGTATTTATTTTAAAAATTTAGTTTCTTTGGCGTCTTTATTATTTTTGATGAACTATCTGGCTGGATAGCAGTACATGTGAAAGGGATCTAGGAGTCTTGGTAGATCACAAGTTGAACATGAGTCAGCAGTGTGATGCAGCAGCCAAGAAAGCCAACACGATTCTTGGTTGCATCAATAGGACTATGGTGTCTAGATCGATGGAGATAATGGTACCACTCTATTCTGCATTGGTTAGGCCTCATTTGGAATACTACGTCCAGTTCTGGGCATCTCAACTCAAGAAGAATATCAACAAGCTGGAACACGTCCAGAGGAGAGTGACCAAAACAGTGAAGGTCTGGAAGGTCTGGAAGCCATGCCCTATGAAGAATGGCTTAGGGAACTTGGTATGTTTAGTCTGCAGAAGAGAAGGTTAAGAGGGGACATGATAGTCATGTTTAAATATTTAAAGGGATGTCATGTTGTGGAGGGACCGGGCTTGTTCTCTGCTGCTCCAGAGAGCAGGACAAGGAGCAATGGATTCAAGCGGCAGGAAAGGAGATTCCACCTGAACCTCAGGAAGAACTTCCTGACGGTCAGAGCTGTCCGACAGTGGAATATGCTGCCTCAGAATGTGGTGGAATCTTCTTCTTTGGAGGTTTTTAAGCAGAGGTTGGATGGCCATCTGTTGGGAATACTTTGATGTGTGTTCCTGCATGGCAGCGGGGTGGACTGGATGGCCATTCTGGTCTCTTGCAACTGTATGATTCTATGATCTATCTGATTCTCTGGAGACTTGGTTCTGCTCCCCTCAGTACCTAGATGAGGAATTTGACCACTGAGGATCCTCTGAGTCCCTTGTCCCCAAGGAACAGTTTCAGCCAGTTTCAAATGTTCCAAACCAGCTGTAGTCATGACCAGTGCATCACTCCCAGGGAAATCTTTCCTAAAGACTGATGTGTCAACATCACCATTCTAACCAGAAGTCCCAATTCAAAAAAATTTAAAGTAGATTATGGAATGTTCTAGTTGGGAATTACAGATAAAGGTTAGATAACAAACATGGGCTACTTCTTTGATGTACGATAACAGCTGCAAGAATGTTGTTCACCCAAACTTGGAAATGGACTAAAGTAACTGATGATGAAAGAATGATTGCTAAATTTGTGGTCTTTTCCAAAGTTACCAAACTGAGGTGGATTTTAACAGATAAACCAACTGAGGCTTTTCTGAAAGACAGAAAGCCATTGATAGGATTTCTGAGCAATAGGAAAGCTAATGATGTAACAATCTGTGGTTATGGTTACCAGTAATTCTAGAGGGGGATGTAGAGAAGAAACAAGATCTCGGGTTGTTAAAAAAAAGACAATTTTATTCTTTCAATTAACCCAACACATTTTAGCCAAGTAATGGCCTTTTTTCAGGGACTGAAAAAAGAGAAGAGCCCCTAAAGAAGGCCAACAAATATTACTAGGCCAAAATATACTGGACAAACTGCAAGAATAAAATCATCTTTTTAAACGCCCTGGGACCTTGTCTCTTCTCAACATCCCTTCTATTGGGTGTTACCAGTCCTTGTTTCTTTTCACCAGTAATTCTAGTAAGCTGAATTTAGCTAGCTATGTAATGGTAATAAGACATTTTCTGTTAAATCAGTTTTTCTTTTTTATTACAGTTTCTGAGGAGAAGCAGTTAGAGTTCTTTTGTGTTCTAGTTATGAAGTCAGGGTGTCTTTATGATAATAAATTAGTTATGTCTTAGTTTTAGTTCAGTTTAATTTAGTTTAGCTTAATTTTAGTTTTAATTATACATTGTTTATGTATAGCTTTTTTGCTGTATCTGTATTAAAATTAATAAATATGATTTTTTTTAAAAAAACAAAAAAACAACAACCAGCTTTCTCTGCTGGTACAGTATAGCACATCCTCTAGCAAGAAAACAAACATGGCATAGATATTGGCTTGGAGGAGGCTTGGAGGAATGCCACAAGGAGGAATAGAAGGACCAGGAAGGTAACAGAGACTCTCACCATACACAATCGCTTCAAAGTTTTTGGCCTTACAAACGATGAGAAGCACCAGGAGGAGGGAACAGAATGTCAACTAGATCAACACTCCCAGCCTAAACAGAATGCCCAGGCAGTCCTAGAAGAACATGCTTGTTGAGGAGCCCAGGACAAGCCGCAGAGGAGGCAAGTTCTGGTGGCTGGGGACTCCTTGCTCAAAGGAACCGAAACAGCAATTTACAAACCGGACAAGCTCAATCAAGAGGTCTGCTGTCTTCCTGGGGCCAAGATCAACCACATAACGGAGAGACTAACCAGGCGGGTCAAGGCCACTGACCATAAGCCCCTCCTTCTGGTTCATGTCGGAACCAATGACACTGCAAAGTGCAGCTTTTACCACATTGGGAAGGACTACAACCTTATAGAGACATAGCTTAAGGACTTTGGTGCGCAGGTGGTCATTTCATCTCTCCTCCCTGTTCAAGGATATGGCGCATGAAGGGAAAAGGCAATAGCAGAGGTCAACACATGGTGTTGCCAGCAACGGTTTGGATTTTTGGAACATGGCCTGAATTTCCATGAACGTGGGCTTCTGGCAAGGGATGGGCTGCACCTCACAAAACTTGGCAGGAATGTTTTTGTAAACAGTCTCACAAGGAGGATTAAGAGGTCTTTAAACTAAGTTCCGCTGGGGAGGGAGACAATATTATTCAGGGCAAGGGCTTGGCGAGTGCAGGGGGAAAAGGCCCAAATGATATTGGCTAAGTAGTACAAGTGTCCAATGGTGGGAGGAGTAGAAACTAAAGTACAGGACTTGCAGGAAGAGCCCAGGGATTTAAGTGTCTCTACACTAATGCACGGAGTATGGGAAATGAACAAGATGAACTTGAACTCCTAGTACTGTTACCCTGTGTGTTGGGGGTCCCAGGAGGGGTGCCCAAATAACCAAACAACAACAAGCAAAGATGGGGGAATTAACTGGAGCACTCACTTAAGCTAACAAGAGGCAGGGTAACTGTGCGAGAATCTTTCACCCCTACGTATACAGGGTGAGGTCAGTCAAGCAGTAAGACAGTTTTAAAATAGCAAAAATGATGTTTTATTAAAGACAGACGAACACTTAAGACAACACAACCACACAGCTAACTAAGAGATAAGAAATAAGAGTTTTCGAGGGAAATGGGTGATACAACACCTTTCTCGTAGTCCTGAAGAAGCTGAAGATGGTAGTGAAGAAACTCAGCATGGTGGCCGAGGGAAGTTTGCTCGACAGAGCGGCAGCAAGGCTGGATGGAAGTCCGGAGCGATCTGAGAGGTTCGACGAAGCGCTCGAAACTTGGGGTTTTTATGGGGGAAAATATGACCGTGGGCTAGTCTGGACTTGGGAGAGAACAATGAGGTTTGGGCGCAAGACGATGCCTCCGAAAGGTCAGAATTTAACATGATTGAGTTAAGTTAGAATTGACAAAGGAACGACCAAGATGCAGATGCAGCTTGCCTGGGCAGTGGAGTGTCCAGCTCGCCAGGGTGCCTGCTTGGGGCAGGGGGCTCTTTGTAATAGTGTGCATCTTTAATGAAGTGTTTGTTGCGGGAGGTCTCCTAAAGCACAATCTGGCTGTGTCTGGCTTGCTTAGGTGTAAACAGAAATTATTAACCATTTAATAGTCATGCCTAGCTCCGTGCTTGTTCAGGGGCCTCACAAACACTTGGCTGAGGGTGGCAAAATAAGACCGAATTGCGATATCAAAGTGATATCTAATATTTACTGAAGCCAGACCAGTTCACGGTGATAACAGTACAACAAAATAAATACGATTTGATAGGCATCACTGAGACCTAGTGGGATGAGTCTTATGATTGGAATGTAGGAATAGAGAGGTATAGCCTATTTTGTAAAAATAGGCCTAACAAGAAAGAAGGAGGAGTAGCCTTGTATGCCAAGGATGTTTTCACCTGTGAAGAGATCCATGACTTAAACCCAGAAAGCCAGGTCGAGAGCATCTGGGTAAGAGTTAAGGGAGTAAGAAACAATAGGGATATTCTGGTGGGGGTTTACTACAGACCTCCAAATCAGACTGAGGACTTTGATGATGCCTTCCTCAGCCAAATGACTGCACATTCAAAAAGGAGAGATACAGTAATAATAGGAGATTTCAATTACCCGGATATATGTTGGCAGTCAAACTCTACCAAGACAACAAGGTCCAGCAAGTTTCCTGCTTGTCTTGCAGACAATTTCATGGTCCAGAAGGTGGAAGAGGCCACAAAGGGATCAAATATTCTAGATCTGATCCTGACCAACAGGGATGACCTTGTTAATGAGGTAGAAGTGGTTGGATCTTTAGGGGGGAGTGACCATGCCCTGTTGGAATTTGGCATTCAGTGGGAAGGAGAAGATAAGTGTAGTCAGACACTCATCTTAGATTTTAAAAAAGTGGACTTCTGTAAACTTAAGGAGATGCTGGCTGGAATTCCATGGTCAAGAATAGTGAAAGGGAAAGGAGTTCAGGAGGCATGGGAGTTCCTTGAAAGGGAGATACTGAAGGCACAGTCTAAAACTGTGCCAATAAGGAGGAAAAATGAAAGGAATCTGAAGAAACCAGAATGGTTGACCAAAGAACTTTCAGCTGAGCTTAGTGTTAAGACAAACATGTTCAGGAAATGGAAGAAATGGGAAACCACCAAAGAAGAATTTAAGCAGGTAGCCAGGAGATGTAGGGAGAAAGTCAGAAAGGCTAAAGCACAGAACGAACTTAGGCTGGCCAGAGACATTAAAAACAATAAAAAGGGCTTTTTTAAATGTGTCCGCAGCGAAAGGAAAAAGGAGATGATAGGGTCGCAGCGCAGAGAAGATGGCGAATTACTAACAAGGGGAAGAGAAAAAGCAGAACTACTTACTTACTACTTCTTTGTCTCAGTTTTTCCCCGGAAGGATACAAGCACTCAACCTGGCGGTTGGGGAGTAGGTTGAGGAAGCAGGGGAAATGAGGGAGGTGGTACAGGAATACCTGGCCACACTGGATGAATTCAAGTCTCCAGGGCCAGATGAATTGCATCCTAGGATATTAAAAGAACTGGCAGAGGTCATTTCGGAACCGCTCGCTATAATCTTTGAGAAATCTTGGAGGACAGAAGAAGTTCCAGCAGACTGGAAGAGGGCAAATGTTGTCCCCATCTTCAAGAAGGGACCCAAATAATTATCACCCAGTCAGCCTGACATCAGTACCTGGAAAGATCCTGGAGCAGATCATTAAGCAGTCAGTTTCTAATCACTTAGAAAGCAACACGGTAATCACGAGAAGTCAACATGGATTTCTCAAAAATAAATCATGCCAGACTAATCTTATCTCTTTTTATGATAGAGTTACTACTTTGATAGATGATGTCAGGGCCCCAGGTGTGGCCGCGCCGGCAGGCGCCGCGGAGACCAATGGCGGTCTTACCTCCGAGGAGGAGGACGCGGATCCAGGCCCGTCAGAGGCCGCGATCGACTGCGGCGGCCCCGCGGGCGTCGCGGAGGGCTCCGCTGCGGGGGGGCCGCTGGGATGCCGCAGCAGAGGACGATCCCGGTAAGGGCCTGTCCCGCCGGACGGAGGCCGCTGCTGACGTCGCGGGCGAGCCCGCCGCTGCGGAGGCTGCCGGCCTGGCTCCCGGGCCGCGGGGCGTGGCGGACGCGGCGCCTCGGGAGGAGGCGGGTCCCGGGCCCGATCCCGGGGCTCTGCCTGACTTGCGAGGAGGCCTCGGCCGAGGCAACCACCCCGCCGCCGACGTTCCAGCGGCGGCGGCGAGCCAAGGAGGCCAGCCGCCGCTCCCGGCGTCTTCAGGAGAAACACCTGGAGGCGGGGAGCTCCCAGCTGTAGCTCAGCTGCGAGCCGGGCCACGCGCTCGGCCCGGATTGGCCGCAGGCCGGGCTGCAGGCCTTTTTAGGCAGACGCGGGGATGGGGAAGGCACGGAGCAACAACCGTCGGCTACCCGTGCGTCTGTCGCCCGTGCCTTGACCCCGTCCGGTCCGTGCCTGTGAGCTGCCGTTTGGCTACCCCGCGACTCTTCCCTGCGTTCTGGTGCTGCAACCGCTTTGTGTTTAGGGTGAGGCAACCCGTCGTTCTTTTCTGTTGAGTGCCTGCCGTTAAGGCAATCCTTAGTTCCTGGCTGCTTGCCTGTGGCCGCCCTCCCGGAGGACTGATTGGGACGCGGCTGCCGGCTGCCTTGGCCCGGCCCCTGCTTGACCTCAGCCCGCGCTGACAGATTGTTGCTCCGTCACCTGGTCAAGCAGGATGGAAGGGGAGAACGCAACTCTGAAGGCCCAGCTGGCCGCCCAGGCCCAGGAGAACCAGGGCCTGCGGGCCCAAGTGGACCAGCTCTCTCACGCCCTGCAGGCCTTGCAGTTCCAGGTGGGCCAGCTGCAGACTGCCCGGCCTCCGCCAGCGCCCAAGATCTCCATGGCGGTTCCGGCCCACTTCACGGGACAGCCCTCCGAGCTGGAGACCTTTGTAGCCAGCTGCCGGCTGTACATACAGGTCCGGGCCCAGGACTTTCCCAACGAGCGGGCCCAGGTGGCCTTCATGATCAGCCTGCTCTCTGGCATGCCGGCCAAGTGGGCCACGCCGCTGCTACGTCAGAACAGCGGTGTTCTGGACGACATGGCCACGTTCCTGCAGGCCTTCCGGGCGGTCTGGGGGGACCCGGTGCGTGTAGAGACAGCCAGCCGCCAGCTGCGCCAGCTGCAGCAAGGCTGGGGGTCGGTGCGGGACTACACCACCACGTTCCGCCTGCTGGCGCAAGACCTGGCCTACAATGACCTCGCCCTCCAAGACCAGTACCGTGCCGGCCTCTCGGCCGAGATCCTAAACAAACTGGCCCGCAGTCCGCCGCCAGAGACACTGGAGCTGCTAATCCAGCAGGCCCTCCGGATAGACGGGCGCCTGGAGGCCCGAAGGCAGGCCCGCCGGGTGGGCTCCACCAGCGGTCGTGCCTGGGCGCCGGCCCCCCGGGAGGCTCCGGCCAACCACCCCGGGGCTGGTGGCCCCGCCAGCAGCACCCCTGGTGAGGAGCCCATGCAGCTCGGGGGGCGCGGCCCCGCCTGACCACTGAGGAGAAGGAGAGGCGGTGCCGGGTGGGCTTGTGCCTGTACTGCGGTCGGGGGGGTCACTTTGCCCGCGTGTGCCCTGCGAAGGCCGCCGGTCCCGGAGCTGCGGGAAAAGCCAACCCCCAGGTCTAGAGGGCCTGCGAGGCCTGGGGGAGCCCGAAGGCGGGACAGACACGGGGGCCGCGACACAACGGCGTGATCCGCTGCTGGTGGCCGCAGTGGTGACCTATGGCGCGGGTCAGCCCATCCCGTAGGGGCCATGATCGACTCCGGGGCGTCGAACAACTTCCTGGATCTCCAGTTCGCTCAGGACCACCAGATCCAGCTGGTGTCGCTGCCAGAGCCACGGCCGGTGGAGACCATTGATGGGCGATTGCTGAAGTCTGGCCCCATTACCCACCGGACGGTCGAGGTGGGTTTCGAGATTCAAGGCCACTGTGAGCGGACGAGCTTCCTGGTGGCCGCAGTGCCCTGCTTCCCCGTGGTGCTGGGGATGCCCTGGCTCTCGCGCCACGACCCGCACATCTCCTGGGCGCGGCGCGAGGTGCTGTTCGCGTCCGAGTACTGCCAGGAGCACTGCTGGCCCGAGAAGTTGATGGCCTCGTTGGAGGACCCCGGGCCCGTGACCTCCGTGGAACTGCCGCAGAAGTACCGAGAGTTTGCGGACGTGTTCGACCAGAAGGAGGCCGACAGCCTGCCTCCGCACCGGGTCTACGACTGCGCCATAGACCTGGTACCGGGGGCCCCCATCCCGGCCGGCCGCATCTACGCACTCTCGGAACCGGAGTTGGCAGCCTTGCGGGAGTTCTTAGAGAAGAACCTGCGCCGGGGATTCGTGCACCCATCGACCTCCCCGGCTGGGGCGCCAGTGCTGTTCGTTCGCAAGAAGTTGGGAGCTTCGCCTGTGCAACGACTACCGCACCCTCAACCGGATCACTATCCGCAACCGATACCCGCTGCCCCTGATTCCGGAGCTGTTGGAGCGGCTACGCCACGCGACAGTCTTCACGAAGCTGGACCTCCGCAGGGCCTACAACCTGGTGCGGATCCGGGCTGGAGACAAGTGGAAGACGGCGTTCCAGACCCGGTACAGCCACTACGAGTACACCGTCATGCCCTTCGGCCTGTGTAACGCGCCAGCGGTGTTCTAGCATTTCGTGAACGACTTGTTCCGAGACTACCTGGACCGGTTCGTCATCATCTACCTCGACGACTTCCTGATCTACTCCCCGAATCAGCAAGTCCATGAGGCACATGTGCGCGCCGTGCTGCGGCGGTTGCGGGAGCACCGCCTGTACGCAAAGCTGGAGAAGTGCGCGTTCGACCTCCCGGAGGTTGACTTCTAGGGTACCGCGTGTCTCATCGGGGGGTGGAGATGGATCCGGCGAAGGTAGAGGCCATCGCGTCCTGGCAGGCCCCGAAAAGCTGCAAGGACGTGCAGCGGTTCCTGGGGTTCGCCAACTTCTACCGGAAGTTCATCGCCGATTACGCGTCGTTGGCCGTGCCCATCACCCAGGTGCTCCGGGGCAAGGCACCGTTCCAGTGGACCCCCGAGGCTCAGCAGGCGTTCGACCAGTTGAAGACCCACTTCACCACGGAACCCATCCTGCAACACCCCGATCCCCGACGGCCCTTCGTCCTGGAGACTGACGCCTCGGACGTCGCGGTCGGGGCGGTCCTCCTGCAGAGCTCGGGTTCGGACGGGGAGCTCCGGCCGTGCACCTACCATTCTCGGCAGCTGACCCCCCAGAGCGGAACTACACCATCTGGGAGAAGAAGCTCCTGGCGGTTAAGGCAGCGTTCGAGGCCTGGCGGCACCTCCTGGAGGGTGCGCTGCACCCGGTGCAGGTGCGGACTGACCACCGCAACCTAGAATACCTGCAGACCGCCCGGAAGTTGACACCGCCGCAGATGCGATGGGCTCAGTTCTTCTCCCGGTTCAACTTCCAGCTGCAGTACGTGCCCCGGGCCCGCAACCGGCGTGCGGACGCTCTGTCCCGGAAGCCTGAGTTCGCCGCCGCCCCCGAACTGGAGAGCCACTCGACCATCCTGCCCCCCGAGAACTTCGCGGCGACCGTGGACGTGACGACCCTGGAGGAGCGGATCCGGGAGGCCCAGGCTCGGGAGCCGCCCCGCGAGGCCCTGCGCCTGGGGGACGCCGCCTCCCCGTGGGCGGAGCGGAGGGGGCTGCTCTACCATCGCGATCGGCTCTTCGTGCCCGCCGGTCCCTGCCGCGAGGACGTGCTGCGGCTCTGCCATGACGGGAGGCCCGTGGGGCACTTCGGCCGGCACAAGACCCTGCACCTAGTGACCCGCGAGTTCTGGTGGCCCCAGGTGTGCGGGGATGTCGATCGCTATGTCCTCTCCTGCCCCGTGTGCCGCCGTGCCAAGGACCCAACGGAAAAGCCCTCGGGATTGCTCCAGCCACTGCCGACCCCCGCTGGCCCGTGGCGGACCATCTCCATGGACTTCATCACTGAGCTCCCGCCGTCCAAGGGCCACACCGTCATCCTGGTAGTGGTGGACCTCCTGACGAAGACGGCGCACTTCGTCCCGTGTCGGGCGCTACCCTCGGCGAAGGAGACGGCTCGCCTCGTCCTGACGCACGTCTTCCGGCTGCACGGCCTGCCCGAGGGGATTGTGACCGACCGAGGGGTCCAGTTCTCCGCCCGGTTCTGGCAGTGTCTGTTGCGGCAGCTGGACATCGAACCCCGGTTGTCGTCGGCCCATCACCCGCAGACCGACGGCCAGACAGAGCGCACCAACGCCACGCTGGAGCAGTATCTGCGGTGCTACAGCTGCTACCAGCAGGACGACTGGGTCGACCTCCTGCCCGTGGCTGAGTTCGCCTATAACAACGTGGTCCATGCCTCCACCCAGCAGTCTCCGTTCCTGGCCAACTACGGCTTCCACCCGCAGTGGTTCCCGCCGGTCGGGTCTCCGTCGGCGGTGCCCGCCGCAGACCAGTGGCTCCAGGAGCTGCGGGCCATCCAGGAGCTGCTGCGGGAACAGTTGGAGCTTGCGAAGGAGGCGCACAAGCGGGGAGCGGACCGGCACTGGCAACTAGGGCCGCCTCTGCAGGTCGGGGACCGGGTCTGGCTCTCCACGTGCTTCCTACCGCCTGGGCGCCCTAGCCGCAAGCTGGATGCTCGGTACATGGGTCCCTTTGTCATCCGGGCCCAGGTGAACCCTGTGGCCTTCCGGCTCCAGCTCCCGCGCAACCTACGGATCACCCGGTGTTCCACAGGTCGCTGCTCCAGCCGGCCTCAGGGGTGCGGCCGGACAGCGGCTCCGGCAGCCCGCCGGCTCCAGTGCACGTCGGGGACGAAGTGGAGTCCGAGGTAGCAGGGATCCTCGACTCCCGCCGGTGGCATGGCCGCCTACAATACCTGGTGGACTGGCGCGGGTATGGTCCAGAGGAGCACACCTGGGAGGACGCTGCAGACGTCCATGCACCCCGCCTGGTGCGGGCTTTCCACCGACGCTACCCGACCAAGCCACGTCCCTCACGCAGGGGGCGTCCCTGGGGAGGCGCCGCAGAGGCCGATGCCGGTCTTACCTCCGAGGAGGAGGACGCGGATCCAGGCCCGTCAGAGGCCGCGATCGGCGGCGGCGGCCCTGCGGCCGTCGCGGAGGACTCCGCTGTGGGGGGGCTGCTGGGATGCCGCGGCAGAGGACGATCCCGGCAAGGGCCCGTCCCGCTGGACGGAGGCAGCTGCTGACGTCGCGGGCGGGCCCGCCGCTGCGGAGGCTGCCGGCCTGGCTCCCAGGCCGCGGGGCGTGGCGGACGCGGCACCTTGGGAGGTGGCGGATCCCGGGCCCAAACCTGGGGCTCCGCCTACTCGTGAGGAGGCCTCGGCCGAGGCAACCGCCCCACCGCCGACGTTCCTGCAGCGGCGGCGAGCCAAGGAGGCCAGCCGCCGCTCCCGGCGTCTTCAGGAGAAACACCTGGAGGCGGGGAGCTCCCAGCTGTAGCTCAGCTGCGAGCCGGGCCACGCGCTCGGCCCGGATTGGCCGCAGGCCGGGCTGCAGGCCTTTTTAGGCAGACGCGGGGATGGGGAAGGCACGGAGCAACAACCGTCGGCTACCCGTGCGTCTGTCGCCCGTGCCTTGACCCCGTCCGGTCCGTGCCTGTGAGCTGCCGTTTGGCTACCCCGCGACTCTTCCCTGCGTTCTGGTGCTGCAACCGCTTTGTGTTTAGGGTGAGGCAACCCGTCGTTCTTTTCTGTTGAGTGCCTACTGTTAAGGCAATCCTTAGTTCCTGGCCGCTTGCCTGTGGCCGCCCTCCCGGAGGACTGTTTGGGACGCGGCTGCCGGCTGCCTTGGCCCGGCCCCTGCTTGACCTCAGCCTGCGCTGACAGATGAAGGGAATGCTGTGAATGTAGCATATCTCGATTTCAGTAAGGCCTTTGACAAAGTTCCCCATGACATCCTTGCAAAGAAGCTAGTAAAATGCGGCCTGACAGGGCTACTGTTAGTTGGATTTGTAATTGGTTAACCGACTGAACCCAAAGGATGATCATGAATGGTTGCTTTTCATCCTGGAGAGAAGTGACTAGCGGGGTGCCACAGGGTTCTGTCCTGGGCCCAGTGCTGCTCAATATTTTTATCAACGACTTGGATGAAGGAATAGAGGGCATGCTCATCAAATTTGCAGATGACACCAAATTTGGAGGGGTTGCTAATATGCCAGAGGACAGGATCAAAATTCAAAATGACCTGGATAGATTGGAGAGCTGGGCCAAGGCTAACAAAATGAAATTCAACATAGATAAGTGTAAGGTCCTACACTTAGGTAGAAAAAACGGAATACAGAAATATAGGATGGGGGACACGTGGCTGGATAGCAGTACATGTGAAAGGGATCTAGGAGTCTTCATAGACCACAAGCTGAACATGAGTCAGCAGTGTGATGTGGCAGCCAAGAAAGCCAATGCAATTCTCGGCTGCATCAACAGGAGTATGGTGTCTAGATCGAGGGAGGTACTGGTACCACTCTACTCTGCTTTGGTTAGACCTCATCTTGAATACTGTGTCCAGTTCTGGGCACCCCAATTCAAGGAGGACATGGTCAAGCTGGAGCAAGTCCAGAGGAGGGCGACCAAAATGGGGAGAGGCCTGGAAGCCATGCCCTATGAGGATAGACTTAGAAAGCTGGAGATGTTTAGTCTTCAGAAGAGAAGGTTAAGAGGGGACATGATAGCCATGTTTAAATATTTGAAGGGATGCCATGTAGAGGAAGGAGAGGGCTTGTTTTCTACTGCTCCAGAGACCAGGACAAGGAGCAATAGATTCAAGCTGCAGGAAAGGAGATTCCACCTGAACCTCAGGAAGAACATCCTGACAGTCAGGGCTGTCTGGCAGTGGAATATGCTGCCTCGGAGTGTGATGGAATCTCCTTCTTTGGAGGTTTTTAAGCAGAGGCTGGATGGCCATCTGTCAGGAGTGCTTTGAGGGTGTTCCTGCATGGCAGGGGGTTGGACTGGATGGCCCGTGTGGTCTCTTCCAACTCTACATTTCTATGATTCTATAATTGCAGGTCACAACAATAACTCCATAACCATCCACATTCATCATGTTGTGTACATAAGTGGCACATTCATCATATTATACACATGTCTGGGCTTTCCCTTCAAAGTCTGGTGCAAAATGACCACCAAAATTCCTGTTTTCATTTTCCCATTTGCTGAGCTTGTTGTAGCCTGCTACTTGGTGTCTCTCAAGAAAACATACATATACTTTCCATGAGGTTTACTATAACAGAAGAGACCAGTTAACAACTGTTGCTGGAGTCAGTCATCTGCATCACTCCTCTGGTTATATAGCAAAACACAATAGGTCATTACCTTCCATACACATTGTCCATTGATAGCTTTTTCAGGTTCACCCCCCCCCCTTAACTTCTAGATCATTTTCTCTTTTGTTGAACTAACTCCTCTCTATTGGTTACTTTGATCCTTTGAATTTCCCACCCTGTCCTTTGATATTCTACCTACCATCCCTAACCTAGTAACCTGCAGTCTAATCCTAGTAACTCACCCACTGATTGCTGTCCTCAAACACAAACAAATGTTTCTCTGCTAGGCTAGCTAAATGCTATTTACTATCCCATCTGGTAAGCAATGCTGACCATTTGGTAACACCTTGTGTCTCTAAGAGTTTTCCCATTCATTTTTTTCTACATCCTACATACATACACATTTTCCACATCCTACATACAATTTTATGGCATGGAGAGAGGATGGTATGACAGAGCTTTAGAAACTGAGGCAACAGGTATATTATCATGTTGACACTGCTTCATAACATGGTTCATGATCATGAATGCTTATTCATGATGTTATGCTTTCCAATATTGCATGCAACAAGTATGTTATGGGGAGCAGCTGTCATGAACCAGCCAAAAGCTTGAATTGCTATCAGGTCTTACCAGCTATGGGACTTGTGTGACATAAGTCTATTGCTACAGTATGCTATTGTATACAGTATGTATACAATACATATTGTATACAGTATGTATACAATAAAGATCATTGTATTCTTATTGCATTTATATATACATAGACTGGTTAGAATGGTAGTTTAGAGCTTTGCCATATGATACATGCTATATGCCTTGGTAGAGAAATGTGTTGTATTTGTTTAGAGAATGTATAATCATGTATGTTATTATGTAGCACTAAGTAATGTCCTACTACATGTGATACTGAAACCATGTAACTAATGTAATACAGTGGACAATGGACATTGCTGTCATGGATTTTGCTGTATGTATGCACTGAAACTTGATTGTCAATACTTACTCTTATGTTATGATGTCTGGTCTTTTGCTACTTGCTTTGTCTGTCCTCACCAGTGTAGTAGGTCCTGCTATGTATTAAGAAGATCTAGTTAGTACTTGCTGTATGGATGGTGCTTGCATAGAACATAGTGTATGTGTAGTAGATTGCTATATTGTAGAAGGAAGTTGGATAGTTTTACTCCTGTATGATGCATGTATGTGATTGGTACTTATTCAAGGAAAACAGTGCTGATGCAATGTACCTGTGAGGTGCGGTGAAAGGACAATGGGATATGAATTGTTATGTAAGAAGACTGTGTTGTATAGGATGATGGGATAAGCTGGGAAACAAGACATTAAACAGAATAGTTCCTTGAAGGTGCTTTGATCAATAATCAAATGCCGAACTAGCCTTCAAAGACTGTTTTACTATCTAGCCCAGCGGTTCTCAACTTGTGAGTCGCGACCCCTTTGGGGGTTGAATAACCATTTCACAGGGATTTCCCCTCCTCTATCTCACCCCGCCCCCTTTTGAAAAAAGGCTGCCTCACAGCCAATGGAAGTGCTGTTTCTGAGACCCTGCACTGGGAGGAGGGGAGAGGAGGCTTGCTGGGCACGTGTGGGGAGGTTTCCCTATTTTTTCCCGCTGCGTGGGGAGGTGTTGTAGGAGCTGGAGGTGGAGGCGGAGGTGGGGAGACCGAGAGGAGAGAGCGTGGAGCCGGAGTGTGGAGGCGGAGGTGGGGAGAGGAGACCCCGTGCTGGGAGGAAGGGAGAGGAGGCGTGCTGGGTGTGTGTGGGGATGTTTCTCCATCTTTTCCTGCTGGGTGGGGAGGCAGAGGTGGGTATACCAAGAGGAGAGAGTGTGGAGCCGGAGTGTGAAGGCAGAGGTGGGGAGAGGAGACCCCGCGCTGGGAGGAAGGGAGAGGAGGCATGCTGGGCGCGTGTGGGGACGTTTCCCCGTCTTTCCCTGCCGGGTGGGGAGGCATTGTAGGAGCTGGAGGTGGAGAGTGAGAGGGGCTCGCGGGTGTAGTATGGTCCAGGGGCTACAGCGGGTATCACACCCCACTCCCGAGCTCTCAGAGGGACGAAAGGAGGAAGGAAGGAGCGCCTGTGCGACGTGGGAGTGAGAGCATCAGAACAGCCGCGCTCCCTTTAAGGGAGGGAGGGAGGGAATGTCCTGTAGTGAAGGTGGGGGTCACCGCTGTTGAGGCTTGGCTGAACAAATCAATAGAAGAAACAGGGAAGAGACCCACTCGGGTTTCTTAGTGCGGAGCGCCTTTCCTCATATCTGGGGTAGGGAGGAAAAGGAATAGCAAATGGACGTGGACATTTGCTTTACTCTGCTGCCTGGGAGCTGTACGCTGCGCTGGGGGAGGAAGGGGTGGGGTGGTTGTGTGACCAGGAAGCCAGCTGCGGGACGAACGAGCAGTGAAGAGAGCACCTCGTGCAAGAACCTGCTTGCGCGAATGGAACCCCCCACCTCCGCGATAAGGTAATGTGAGGAAAAGGCCCAGGAGTGGTGGTGCGCGAGCGCGAGCCACATACTTGCGTCCTCCTGCCCCCTGTTCAGAAGGGACTGAAATCGCTCCCCTTCTCTGCTACCAGGAGAAACTCCCATCTGATGGGCCAGCTTGGGGGGGGTGGCAGCAGCACAAGGGGCAGGCCCCCTCCTCGCCACGGCCCCTGCCCCACTCGCCAGGGAGGGGGGCCCTGCGGAAGGGCCAGGGGGCCACAAGGCGGCGCTTTTGTGGTGGGGTGAGCTGTGCCCGGTGCAAAAGACAAAGGCGCTGGGATTCCTCCCCCCTCCGGTGAGGGTCGATACTCTGGAAACTTTTCCCACACTGTCCCCTCCCAGCAGAAACAAGAGCAAAGCAGAAGCAGAGCCCGGAGGGGGGGTTCTCGGAGGTTTTTCCTGGGGGAGACACGCGGTCTTTCCTGGCTGTTCCTGGCCGGTGAGGCAGCCTTTGCCGGGGGGGGGGCATTGTAAATAATAAATAAATAATTTTATGGTTGGAGGTCACCACAACATGAGGAACTGTATTAAAGGGTCACGGCATTAGGAAGGTTGAGAACCAGTGATCTAGCCTAACAGCAGGGATGTCCAGTGGAGAAGTTGCATATCAGCCAAAACCAAAGAGAAGCAGGATGCTGGGCTGGGGGCGGGGGTGATGTCAAACCATGATGGAAGAAAGGGGCAATAAAAGGAAAGGAAAGGAGATAGCTATGCAGGAATGTAAACAGCCAGAGCAAGCCTGGGCAGAATCAGGAAACTGGTGAATTAATGAGACGTGTGTATGCCACCAATCAATGCAAAGTATGCGGAATAATTATCAACTGAACTTATATAAGGTTTAGGGCACCCTCACCAGTTTCGGCGGCTGAAGGTAATGTCTGGTAACAATCTGTACTTCCTATAATCAAGGATGTCTCTGTTCGTGTGCTGAGTGTTTCCCCAGGGAAGCAGATTAGAGCCTGGCATCACATATATCACATAGCAACTGGTGATTCCTCCTGCAGCCAAGTGTGTGACTCAGCAGAAGTTCTTCCCCCTTAGACCATGTGCTCACAAAGAGCACATGGCCTCCAAACCAACAAAAACATCCACATAGGCCTCCAAACAGTACAGAAAATAATCAAAGCTGACCTCAAAACACAGGCTCACCTTCTTCTCTCTCCTCAGATACTGAACTTCAGAAACTGAGGCGGGCAGCTGTGTAGAGCTAGTAGAGCTAGCAGCCAAATAGAACTGAGAAAATTGAAACAGTACCTTGTTACCATGGTGGCAAAATATAAAAATATTATTGGTTATAAAAATATAAGTGAAAAATTTTATAATTTGCTGCTCTTCATTGTTATCCTAAAATATGTTCTCTGAGACAAGCTGCTTGCAAGTGCACTTAAGCAGGATGCAGTCATTCTGGGGGGAAAAGCCTTCAGAAAGCTCAAATCCAAATTTATTTTCCAATTCAGGTTGGAGAAATATATTAGTGTTCCCCCCTCCCCAAAATTGTCCCTTACCTGGCTGCCCTTTTCTCTCCAAGGTATTATTGATAGTAAACAGCACTTGCAGGGGCCATTTAACGTGCAAATAAACAACCAACCAGCAACAAAGGAAGGATCCTCGGCAGAAAGTAGGGCATAGCATTTTGCCATGTTGTTCTTGGCTTGCTACTGTCTCTACTTCTCTGCAGGACAAAGAATGAAATCAGTAGTTCCTGCCTCTCTGCCCCCATTCCCACAGCTTCAACTATTTCCTACTGTTGTGGCCAAGAAAGAGGCGAAAACCAGGTTTCAGGGGAAAAATCAAAAAGCCATTTTATTACAATACCTTGCGCAAGGGCAACAGTTATTTCAGAACTGTTGTGTCGATTAATTGAGGTAGCATCACTATATACCTTTTGCCTTCTATGTCAGCAATCAATCATTTACTTAGCCCGCCCATCACTGGAGAAAAACATCTTTGGTTAACTTTCCATTACATCATTGACTGGCATACACGTGTACAGAAGAGAACAAAGGGTTAGTTTAGAAGATGATACAAAATAATGGTAGGGAGTATAGTGCCTCCCTGTAAATTCCCAGACCTTTTGCAAGGCCATTCTCTAAAATTTGAGATAAGACAGACATCTGCAATTTACTCAGAGGCACAATTCAATTCGCTTATTTTTCCTATTCAAGTGGTATTGGATTTAACCCCTTCACTACCATTTGCCTTTAGAACATCTGTATTCAGTCTGAATTGAGCTATAAAGAATGAAGGCTCAGCTCTGAGCTACTAGATTCATGGCCTGGATTTTTATATCCACATAAAATATGATTCTGTGTTGTATACAAAGTTGAGCCTATCATGCCAAAAGGATTCAAGTCAAGCACTTCCGTAAAATGAAATCATCTTGGAGTAATTTAAAGAGACCTGAGTAACATAAATTCTACTCTGCTCAGTTCATAGGGAAAAAAACTCAGTCTTCCAGGTAGGCTTCTGTATGCATCAGAGGGGGCAATGGCCACTGCAGAGGAATGAATTCAGGAACAGAACAGAATGTAGAGCTGACTTGGAACCCATTTGGGAGAAAAGTGGAATAGAAATACAATAAATAAATAAATAAATAAACAGGAAGAACTTGAATTATACCAGTTACTTTGTAAGCATGTTTACACCAGTTTGGTGGGCCTACTGAACCTTTTCATGTGGATTAAATTGCAAATGACATCAGAAGAAATAAGGGGCCATTAGTTTGTTCAGTACTTTATAACATTAAGGATAGTGATAAGCAAACTCCCCTCAACTCATTTCAGAATTTGATCAATATTTATGAGCTTTCTTGGAAAGCATTCAGGAAAAAAAAATCTACTCTGCTACAACTCTTACCTGAGTGGTATAAAGGCTAGTGTATATGTGTGGCATCATCAGCATGAATGCACTAATGTTGTAAGCTTTGAGAGAACTTTGGGAAAATAGATACTTGTGTTGTCCTTGAAGAACTTTTTGGCTTAAGCTGCCATGTAGCCTCTCCATGGCACCATACACAGCAAAGAGTGACTGGAAATTTAGTTTCAGGAAAAGCAGTTGCCTGACTTATCAGGCCAGATGAGTTACAGATTGGGGTGGGCCATGTGACCACAGTACATTCAGCTATGCCAGACCTTGTGTCTCTTTCCTAGGAGGCTGCATGGCCCACGTGGCCTGCTGAGAGGAATGGCCTGGCAACCAATGAGTTCAAACTCCTAGTTTGAATACATTGGCTGGCTGGCTGGCTGGCTGGCTGGCTGGAGTCTGGGATGCAACTGAAGTGCCCATATGTGGTTTTCACTCCAGTCTGGTGCTGGGAGTATATATTCCCCTGTTACCTGGATCCCAGCCGTTCTTTGTTTGGCCATCAGCAGAGGAGCTGCAGAGTGATGAGGACTGCAGAGTGATGAATCAGTGAGCAACAAAGGGACCAGCGGCAGTGAGGAAACTGGTGGAGTGGTATACTGTAGAGCAGTGGTTCTCAACCTGTGGGTCCCCAGATGTTTGTGGACTTCAGCTCCCAGAAGCCCTGAGCATTGACCATAGTAGCTGGGGCTTCTGGGAGCTGAAGTCAACAAACATCTGGGGACCCACAGGTTGAGAACCACTGCTGTAGAGCATCAAGTGGCATCAAACAGCATGGAAACAAGAGGAATGGTGAGTGGAAGATAAGTGGAGTAGCTACCTGGCAAGCCAGTGACAAAGCAGCAGACTCATGAACAGAAGCAGGTTAGGCACCGCGCAGTTACAGGCAGAGGAGCAGGCGTGCTTCTCCTCTGGTACAGCAAACCGATAGCCCTTTTTAGGGGCTCTATTGTTGAATCACTGGGATTCAGGGGGGTCTTCGGGCAAAAAGGCAAGCACGCACTTGGGGGAGCTGTGTTGCATATCCCTCATTTGGCACCACTGTTACCCTGTTTACTGGGGGTTCCGTGAGGGACTCCAAACGTGCTCAAATATTGGTGGGGAAAATTAGCTCAGACCACAAACTAGCAAAACGAGAGGCAGGGCAACGCAATGGAATCTTTAACCCAATGTCTACGGGGTCAGGTCAGTCAAGCAGTCAGACAGTTTAAACTAGCAAAAATGATGTTTTATTAAGAACAGGCAAACACTTAAGACAACACAACCACACTGCTAACTAAGAAATAAGAAATAAGAGTTTTTCAGGGGAAACAGGTGATACGGCACGTTTCTCGTAGTCCTGAAGAAGTTGCAGATGGAGAGAAGAAGCTCAGCGTGGTTTTCTGAGGGGAGCTTGCCGGGCAAAACAGCAGCAAGGCGATCTGGAACACGGGAGCAATCCGAGACAAGCGCAGGCTACGCTTGCTCATTGCCAGAGCAGACGCTGCCGCTACCGGAGATTGTCCTAGATCAGCGGTTCTCAACCTGTGGGTCCCCAGATGTTTGTGGACTTCATTTCCCAGAAGCCCTGAGCATTGACCATAATGGCTGGGGCTTCTGGGAGCTGAAGTCCACAAACATCTGGGGACCTACAGGTTGAGAACCACTGTCCTAGATGGTGGGGCCTACGTATGCAAATATCCTATTAACATATGCAGATTGTGAACAATGCACCGAGGCCAGGTGTCTTGCCAATTGTGTGGGTCTCCGGCCCTTATGGGGCGTCGGAGAGTAGACCTAAATTTAGGGACTCAAAGCCAAATTGCGTACCAAAGCTAGGGAGCGGCTCAGATTGTTCTCACCCTAACAATCCAAGCAAGCAGAAAGAATGAGGAGGGAAACCTCTCCAAGGTGGAGGTTATTCTGGGCAGTAGACCGGGAGTCCAGAGTCAGACCTGGTTCTTCTGAGAGGGTCGTTAGACCCTCGTCGTCTCACCCGTACCTTCCAGGATGCCATTGCACAAGGCAATCCCTCAGAGTGAGAGAATGCCGGTGTCCCGGTTGGACTTGTGCCCCTTCCTCAGGACATCAGGGCTGACTCTGTATGCCTGATCTACCTCAGAAAAAGGAGGGCCTCGGGACAGCCATCCCGCAGGTCTCCCCCAAAACAGTGAAAAGACAGAAATAGCCAGCAGGAAGAAACAAAAAACAAGCTAGCCAACACCAAATCAAGCAAGCAAAACTATTTACAGGGTGTGACTATTTACAGAGACCAGGAGCCTTGGAGGGGTCGCCACTCCACCTCCGCTCTGTGCAGACCAGGGCCGTTCAACCATTGTCAAACGCCTCGTATATGGAGGCAAATGCCTCGGACAAATTAATGGCTGGCACTTCCTTGCAGCTCCAGGAAGTCTGGCAAAACATGGGGCTTACATTGGGTCTTTGGGCATCGGGATCTTCTGGCTCGGGGATGACCACCGATGCAGGATCAACCAGCTGACCCTTCCATGCCCTTGAATGTGGTTGTCTGTGGGCCTCTCAAATTACTTGCAAGAGTGGCAGTGCCCACTCCTGGCTTGAGACCCTTTCTTCCAAATTAAAGAGGAGGCTGGTCTTGGACCCACATGCCTCCTGAAATCGTGGCCAGATGGTAATCGAGACACAGCCAGAGACTGTCTTGGCCCCTCTCAAAATCACTAGTGTCACAATAACTAGGGTGCCTCTAAGCATGGAGACACGCTGGCACCAAAGCAGCCATGTGGAGGGGAAGGCAGTAGCCAGGTCTGCCTCCATGGGGCTCACATTCGAAGTCTCCCTGGATGGAATGCAGCAAAGGGGAGCATGTGGTGTCAACTCAGGATGTTCCAGGGTGAGTGCCTTTGCTGACCTGTACTCTGGCTGGGCAGGAACCTCTTGCTGTTTAAATCCCCAGTCTCGTTTGAGATTCCCCTGAAAGATGGCACGGAGTGGAAGAACTCTCCTAGCCATGGCCTCAAGGAAATCTCGGGGGAAACTGCTGGGTTCCAACCAGGGGCTCAGAGCAGGGACAAGGGAGAGCTTTGGGAGCGTGGTGCTGGCTTCCTCTGGCAGTGTGCTCTCCGTTTCCTGGCTCTCACATGGGCTGGCAATGTCCTGTGCCTTGTCAAACTTGGTGGGGGCATCCTCCTGAACCTTAGCCTGGTGCGATCCTTCTTGGTGCTCTGAAAGCACAATTACCTCCAAGGTGTCTGGATTCGCACTCGGGGCTAAGTCAGCGGGAGGTGCAATCTGTCTGGTTCTGGTGTGCTCAGGGTGCCTGGAATTTCTGTTGGGCTAAGATTGGGTTCACTCCCCGTCATATCCGGGCAAACAGATAGCGTCGGGGGTGGGCTCACCCTGTTTTGTCAAGTTTGGGAGCAGCACTCTTGGCTGCAGGAGGGGTGGCAGGAGTCTTGTCCCTATAGGTCCCAGTGCCTACCAGTGCCTGCCGTCACCGTAGATCTACCTCATCTGTTGGGCTTCAGTCGAGCCGCAGCTCACTGGGAGAGATCCCGGGACTAGGGCACCCCTATCCTGAGAGCTCTAAGTCGGGGTAATATCCAGCTGGAGGGGGACCATTGTACCTGCCTGTCTAGGATGTCAAGGAGCTCGCTCGTGGGTCTCCCATCGAACTGGCTCATGTCCAGTCTGAACTTCCTTAGCATGCCCCAGATTCTAATTCTGTCCGAGGAGTACGTCTGGGCCATGGAATTGCACCCACCAGACATCTCCCAGGGAGAGCCAGACTCAGAGGGCTGTTTGGGGGCAATGGGCTGCTGTGGAGGGTTCCCTGCTTTGCCTGGCTGGCTGCGGGTGTCCCTTCCCTGCCACTGCCTGTTGTCTTGTCGGGGAGCTGGACGTCGATTCCAATTCTCACGTGGAACGGAATTCAGCACCGTCTTTCTGTGTTGGGGATGGGGCCCATAGTTCGAGTATGTCACCTCAGCTATGGGTTCCCAATTCCCTGCATCTCTCTTCTGGGCCTTGATGGGGGGTTGGAGGGAGCCAGCCTCCTGTAACAGGTCCGTGACCTGACGGAGGTTGTTCCCAAAGTCCTCCCAGGATGTCGTGGCTGGATCCACCAAACCTAGGACCATCTTTGTCTTGTGGTTCAAGCCTCCGTACAACAGGGTCTTGAATTCCATGTGGTCAAAGCTGTACTTGTGGGCAGTCAGGGGGACCTTCTCAGCCAGAATGGCGAGTAGCTGCTTCCATGCCACGTAAGCCTCAGGGTTCTCATAAGGACCCTGCCGCTCCATGACATAGAGCACACTCGCACTCTGTCCGGGCCAAAGGATCCTCACTACCTCTCTCATCCAGTCATGGGCCTTGAGCCTAACCAGGCCTCGAGCTGCCACAGCCGATTCGAGGGTAGTAAGCTCCGAAGGGGACATGCAAAGTCGGGCCAGCTGGGTCAGGTCCTGACCATTGGCTGTCGGATGAGAGTGCGTCACCGCGTTCAGCCACATGATGTCAGTGGACCGATTCAATGGACCCAGTTGGTCCGCGATTGCCTTGGCCTCGGTGGCACGCCAGGGGACCCTAGTCTCAGTGACCTGCGTCTCCTGAATTTCTGCTCTGCCTGAACTTCCTTCACCGCTTCGTCATGGACCGAATCTCAACCGGGTTGACTGGGACCTTAGGGGCATCTTAGTCTGGATTGTGGGGGGAGGAAGCCAGAGCATCCTCTGGCAAGAGCTCCCTGGACAAATCTTGGGCAAAACTCGGGAGCAGCTCCGGGCACACAGCCGAAATCAATGCCTTACGTGTTTGGAGCTGACTCTCCAGTGCAGCAATTTGCTTAAGGCAGGCTGCATGGCTCACCGCCTCTTGTTGTTCCTTCACCTGCCCAACCATGAATCTGGCTGCAGACCGGGCGTGATCAAGCTCAGCCTCTAAGGCATGGGCTTTCTCCTCCCATGTCTGAGCCACCAAAGTAACATCACTGAGTTTCTGGGTGGAGACCTGCACGACAGACGCAAAAGTTACTTTGTCTGCCCGCAGCGCCTCGATCTCAGCCTGAAGCCAGGCATTCTCTTTTTTGGTTTCTGCTAGCTTCCTCTTGGTCTCAACTAGGGCACTACCAGCATCTCTGGCTGCAAGCCAAAGTCCCCAAGCTGCCAATGCATCCTTTGATGGCCCGAATGGGTTCCTTGATTTGCGTGCCAGGGTGTACGCTTCTCGGAGGGAGGTAAAGGGATCAGCCATCTGGAAGACAGAGTCCTTCCAGGGGCATTCCCCCTTACTCAAAACCCATCTCTCTAGTTTCCTTCGGACTTCTTCCTCACACATGAGGTCCTTCACAGTAACGGGGCTCTCCTTAGCCATTTTCCTACACAACACAACAAAACTTACTAACATGAACACGGGACCAGGAACTGGAGGGACACGTAGGATCACCTAGACCCTTGGGGGAGCTAAAGGAAAATGAACTCTGTGGAACTATTCTAGGAAATAGGGAGGGGAACCTATCTCCAGCCTGCCCAAACAAAAGTCACTTTTGTACACCCAGGCCCAGTTTTCCACCTCGACAGCACTGGGGACAAAAGGACGAGGCAATGGTTCAGGAACAGGGAGGTCACCTAGACCCAGGGAACGCTCAGGAGTACTCCGCCTGCTTGAAGGGGGAAAATGAACCCAATAGAACTTACAGCACTGCCTGGCCAAGCAGCGAGGAAAAAAGGGCAAGGAACCAAGAACTGAACCATCCCTAACTGGTTTTCTGGGTGAGGGGGCCCCTCCTAAACCTCGGGCTAAACCGCTAAACCCTAAGCTAGGTCAGGGTTCACCACCCGCACCTACTAAGCCGGCAAATCGGGATGCACCCGAGAAGTGAGAAGCCAGGATGCACCCGCGCCTTCTCTAAACTTAACAAACAACCTTAAGGGACAACTCAAAAGGGGCAACGGAAGGAGCGGGGGCTGCTTCCTCTGTACTTTTCATGTGCCTTGCTGCTAAGATGTTGAATGCGTGTGGACTGTTCCTAATGTGCTAGGCCTAAAACACGTAAAGTCCCAGCCCACGATAGACCCAAGATGGGGAGGTGGTTCCCAGGACAAGACAAAGAAAGGGGAATAGATTTCCACCCGATAGAGTCACTTCACACACACAGAGGTCACGGACACACTTGCCTGCCTACCAGCATTCTAAGACAGCTCAACTGACCGTTCCCTAGGTCAGCACCGCCCGATTTGAGGAGGTTCGCGACTCCTCCTCAAATTAGGGGTACTGGGGTTGCCCGCGTTGCTCCACCACTCTGTTACCCTGTTTACTGCGGGTCCCATGGGGGACTCCAAACGTGCTCAAATATTGGTGGGGAAAATTAGCTCAGAGCACAAGCTAGCAGGGCAACACTTTGGAATCTTTAACTCAGTGTCTACGGGGTCAGGTCAGTCAAGCAGTCAGACAGTTTAAACTAGCAAAAATGATGTTTTATTAAGAACAGACAAACACTTAAGACAACACAACCACACTGCTAACTAAGAAATAAGCAATAAGAGTTTTTCAGGGGAAATGGGTGATACAACACCTTTCTCGTAGTCCTGAAGAAGTTGAAGATGGAAAGAAGAAGCTCAGCATGGTTTGCTGAGGGGAACTTGCCGGGCAAAACAGCAGCAAGGCAATCTGGAACTCGGGAGCAATCCGAGAAAGCTCTCGGAACTGGGGGGTTTTATAGGGAAAATATGACCGTGGGCTAGTCTGGACTTGGGAGAGAACAATGAGGTTTGGGCGCGAGACAATGTCTCCGAAAGGTCAGAATTTAACATGGTGGGATTAAGTCCAAATCGACAATGGAATGGCCAGTATGCAGATGCAGCTTGCCTGGGCGGTTACGCATTTAGCTCGTCAAGTTATCTGCTCGTGGCAGGGGGTTCTTTGTAGTAGCGTGCATCTTTAATGAGGTGTTTGTCTAGAGAGGTCTCCTAAAGCAAGATCTGGCTGAGTCTGGCTTGCCTAGGTGGAGAAAGGAATGTTCAGCAATTAAGGGCCATGCCTAGTTCTGTGCTTGTTAGGGGCCTCACAAACACTTGGCAGAGGGTGGCAAAATGGGGCCAAATTGTGATATCAAACAATATCTAATATCTTCCGAAGCCAGGCCAGTTCACGGTGATAACACCACTGATTATCTGCTTGGTGCTTTATCTCCAGCAGTTATTCACAACAGCTGCCCAGGAATCGGGCTACCTTCACTAGATCCCAATCTGACTGCCTTCATTCTTCACCACTACATGTGGGGGCCCCAGCTGTGGCAGCTTTGGCCTGTCCTGTTTCACTTTGTGTGCTGCTATTCTAAACCTCTGTGCTCTGTGCACATTCTCTGGGAAGAAGCTGAGTCACTGGTATGTGGTTGGGCATCTGTTTAATAGCAAGTATGCATCCTAAGAAGTCAGTGCAGGAGCCAAAGCCCAAGATGATAGGTCTAGCAGGAAAACTGAGGAAGTACTGGGCAGAGCTTGCACTGGTTGTCAGATGTGGGAAGGCTGCTGGCAATGCCAGCACAGCACCGGCAGCAACTGTGACCAAAAGTGTAGGTGGCATGGCTATGTTAGAAAGCCTGTCCCAGATGACAGAGAAGTTGGTGGAGAAGGTCAAATGGTTGGACGCTAGAGCTGTGATGGCTGTACCTGAGAGCACTATGTCAAGTGAGGTGAGCACACTCAGGAGTCAGAAGCAAGGGCTCATTGAAGATGCAGCAGGCATTCCCTGTCAAATGACAGCATGTCTGTAACAGGGGTAGACTCAGCCCCCGGTAATCTGGATGACAGGAGGAACAGACATAGGAAACTCAAAAGGTGGAGGCGGCATTTGTGCACAGAGGACTCAGACAGTGAGGGATCATCAGGAAAGCAGGTTTCAACCCAGGTTTAGACCAACAGCCCACACCATTCCCAGATGACCTATGGCAACTTGGGAGATCACCATAATGCAGGGAGTATTGCAATCTGTGGCCCCTGCAACCGTCAGGGCATATGGTAGGAAGCTCAACAGATTCCAGGTATTCCGCAAGAAAAAAGAACTTTGCTTGTTGGGCCCAGCCTCTGAGAGGCAGATCCTCCAATTTTTAATGCACCTCAAAGACTCAGGCATGGTTGTTAGGACTATGTACATCCACTTGGTGGGTATATCCTTTTTCAGCAAGATTCAGGGGTTTAGGGACAGATGTGATTCTTTTCTTGTCAAGAGGGCAGTGACAGGGTGGAAATGGGAGGACAACAGAACAGGCAGGACAACAGAAGGCTAATTTCCTTCCAGTTGTTATAGAACAGGCAGGTGACTTTCTGCCTTCCTGTGAGATGGTTATTCATTGTGGCATTTGAGATGTATCATCTTCTCTTTCGACTGGCATTTGAGGGCTGTGTGCTTGTGCCCCCTCTATTGCATCTCCCTAGCAATATCTTCATAAACATTCCTGTTTCTGTGGCTAGCTCACAATTCCTTCTGCACCCTTGCCTCACCCCAAATATTGAGGAGATCCCTGACCTCAGCATTGTGCTGTGCCACACCTCTTCCTTGGATCTTTCCTGAGGGTGCTGTGTGTCCACCCTCTTCCTTCACCATTTAAGGAAAAGGGAAAGTTTTCTCTTTACCAAAGAGATGGAGCATTGCTTGGTGCAGCCACAGTTTAGTGTGCGCTCACTGTAACAGGGCAGTTGTTGCCAGAGGACTGGCATTTGCCCCTTAGGCGGGTTTGCGAACTACCAGCCAAATAAACTGAGCAAAGCTGAGCATCATTGGCTGATTATACCTCTGCCTGTTGTGCTGAGGCCCCCTGGAGGGCAAAGGAAGTCTTTTCTGTGAAGGACAGCTAGAGGTCAGAGGAGAGAGGTTTTTGCTGGAGTGAGGGTTTGTGAGTTTTGAGTGTTAGGGGAGCATGTGAGTGGCTTGTTTGGAACTGGCAGTGTGTGCATGAGCATGTGTGTGTATTGGCTGTCAGTATGCTGAGGGAGGGGATTTTTGTGAACCCGCAAGGAGGTCAAAGTTCTCCCTTGTGGCTGGCAGCCCAAAACTGGAGGTGCTCATGAAGACGACTCTTTATGTCATGGCTTTCCAAATGTTGTGCCGTGACATGTTAGTGTGTCACCTGAAGTGTGTAGGTGTCTCACCTACAGTCTTGGAAATGTATGTTATTATTTATAAATCATATATTTTAAAAAATATAAATGAAAAGTTTTCATGAGATATGTTGTGTCCCCACACATTTTGTTATTACAATTTATGTATGTGTCTGTTTCTCTTATAAGGGGTTAGTTTAACTTCCAGTTTGCTAGTAAAACTAAATTACTGTGTCACAAAATGATGCATGTCTAAAAAAGTGTGTCACCAACATGAAAAATTTGGAAAGTTCTGCTCTGTGTGGAGGTGGCTGCAACCCAGACTGCCAAGGGTTTCGCTCACACAGTTCAACAACAAATATGAGGCAGGGAAATGCCAATTTTTCAATGTGATAGAGGCCTGTGATGGTCGGTCTCCCAAGAACATCAGGCTTGTGTTCTTTGGCACCATGCTGCACCTGCGGAAAGCAGCAGGGAAGCCCAGATGGACAGGGTGCCATAAATGCAGTGAGTGTTGCATGATTTGTTTCATGCCTCCCTTTCCCACATGGTATGGTACTGCTATTGGTGGGAGCCCCCACAATGGTCACATGGGTCTCTCCGCCAGTGCTAGGGAAAAGTAGCCTCCTTCCCCACCAATGCATGACCTCATGGACTGCAGCACACAATGTACATTTCCTTGGTGGCTGCACATGTGTGCATGTGCAAGCATCTGGTACAGTTCAAGAGAAACCAAACGAGCTATCACATAGTTGCAGATGTTACCCTGATTTCTGGGGTCCCTTGGGGGACACCTCGATGTGCTCTATGTGATGGGGAATGGAAACTAGCCAGAGCACAAGCAATAGCAATGCGAGTGGCAGGGTAACCTAGCGGGGACTTTTACCCAGTTTGTACGGAGTCAGGCCAAGCCAAAAACCAAAGAAGAATGTCCAATAAATGATTTTATTGAAGGAAAGTTTCACACAGCAATGCAATCACTCACACACTCACTCAAGACTTGTTAAGAAGCAAAAGAGAGGAAACTGCATAGGGGAATATTGAAGGGGTATAGCTGGGGTGATACTGCATCTGTTCCTGAAGTCCTTGGTCCGGGAAAAACAGTGGAGAAACGGGGCTCAGCATGGAGAGGGCTGAGGGGATCACTCAACGGACGGAGAAACGGTCTGCTGGGATGACTGGGAGTGATCCAAAGAACTGCTCAAAAACTGGGACTATTTGTAGGGGAAAAAGTAGCTGGAGACTAATCCTTTCCTGGGGAGAACAATGGGTGTTGGAGCAATAATGAAGCTCCACTATGGCAATTTCCTTTGTGTGATGGGATTGCAAGGTGTTTTCAAAGTCTCAGGATCTTTGGCTGTGTTAGTTTGTGGTGTGACTTCATGTAAATGGTCCTCGCCTGATGGAATATTTGCTCAACTTGGGGCAGACACGCTAATCCCCTCAAGTCGGCTTCCTGGGGCTCTGGACCTCTTGTTTATTGTGGGTTTACACATCTTGAGATCTCCTGGGGCTACGTGACTGGGAATTTTACTGGCCTGACCTGGTTTTCAGTCTTTTGACCATGCCTGCCTACGTGCCCCTTCGGAGGATGTCTCAGGCACACTGAATCATATTTTAATATCAAAATTGTAGGGATAGAGTTTTTCCAGTGGAGTAACACAGGCATGTCTACATGTATGCAGGCCCCCATGCGTCACTTGTTCTTCACATGTTTTTGACATGTATCCATGTAGGAGGGTTGTGCATCCTCCCAAGCCTCCTGAGGAGATTTCCATGGGACAGCAATGAGGTATGTCCTCCCTGAGAGGTCTGACAGGTATTGAAGAGTCATGGAAGTCCACACAGGTTTCACACACACATTATCTGCCATGTTTCTGTCTCCATGTTCCCCCCGGGAAGTGCTGCTCTGTGGATGACTGTCCTCAGGGGAAGCATGCCTACATGTCTGGGCATACCAGGATGTAAGTTTACCCCTCGAAATGAGTGTTGTAGAGGAGAAGCGGGGAGCTTTGTGCTAGCGTTGTGGCTATGAAGTGTGTGCTATTGTGTCCTGTGCTCTGCAGCTCGGCACAGGATTAGGGTGCTGGCAGAATCCTCCCACTCTTCACCCACTCTTGGGTGCTATTGAGGGTTGCAAGGACAGACAGCCCCCCCCCAGTGGGACCAAGTGACATTGGCAGTGAGTGAAGGCCCTGATGCACTTGTGGGAATGTGAATGAGGGATTTCATTTTTTTTTGTTTTTATTTCCCACTGTGCAGTGGAACAACATTCCTGGGAGCAACCCTGGCTTGGGGGGGCAATTATGACATTTGCTGGGGGAGACAAACCACAGAGGCTATGGCCAAGCTCCACCATGACAATATGCCTACCTGTGAAAAGGAGCCAGGGTGTGTTCCAGGCATTGACCAGGAGTGTGGCCTGAGCTTCCCAGTCCTTCCCTAGGAAGGGAACGGGAAGGCCAAGCTGTTGCTGATCCTGTATCCTCTGGCCTCCAGCTCCACACAGACCAACACTGCAGCAACCCTTGATGTCCAAGGACGAGGTGGATATATGGGGGGAAGGCAGTGGTGGTTCACCCAATGCAGGCCAGAGCCACGCAGGAGATAAGTAACAGCTCTGGTGTGATGCCACCCAGATAGTTCTGACAGTTTACAAGTGATGGCTTCTCTGTGTGGAAAAGAAAGGAGACTCATTGTCTGGTCATGCTGTTTTCTATCCTGCACAGTGGAAGAACATGCCCTGGAGTGCCATAGGTGACAGAAGAGGAGCAAATGCAGGGAGATGGAGGGCCTGGAAGTCCCACATCAGTGGCACCAGCTGAGGGAGGTGAGGAAAGGATAGGTGGTGCTGGGAGTGCATTGAAATGTCAATGCTTCTTTCTGCCCCAGCCCTATCAGCAACTAGGCTTGAGCAGCCATGCTAGCAGGATGTGGATAATCAGCCACCTCCACCATATCCATGGCCACTCACTAATGAACTGTTCATTCAACAGGCCTGGCCATGGCTGAGTGTGAGCCCTGGATGCCTGGACCGGCTGAGCAGGCCTATGTCAGGGATGCATGGCTGCTGGAGTGGATCCAGGCATCAGAGGACCAGAGCAGGAAGGAGCATAAGTATCTGGATGGCAAGTGTGAAACCACCTCTAGAGGCCATGACTTGGGGACAGGTGGATGACGCATCTATGCTCTGCACTGACTCCCTGTTCCCACACCTCATCTCTCTGCAGAGGAAGCACTCCTACGCTCCATAGCAGCCATGGCAGGAGGCATGACACATTGTCTGTGCTTTCTAAAGGCCATTGTGGCCCACCACCTTGCCTCCTTAAAGCAGAGCATGGTTCTGCTGCTGGAGTGGAAGGAGCCACAGATAGACCACTCTTCCATTGTCCACAAAGATCCCATTGTAAACAGTTGTGTTCAGTATTTTGAGTTTTGGAATAAATCATTATTTTTGCAATGCCATGTTTTTCCCTTGTGTGGCAAAGGGGTTGGGGGGATTCAGTATGTGAACCAAGAGAAACTATTGGATGTCTCATGGCATTAGGAGAGCGGCATTACATGGGTCACCTTCCTAGCAGCATATAGCATGCTGACACTGGCAGCCAATGTGCATGCATGGAAAGCCCAATATCATTGTAATGTTGGGTGGCATCAGATGGTCCTTGCAGCCCCCAACCTTGAGTGAAGTTGTGGTGTGCTAAAGCAGAGAAGACTATGTACCTGGCTGGCATTTGGAAAGGATGTGAGTGCAGACCCCTGTGGAACATGGATGTGCATGTCCCTTCCACAGGAGTCCTACTGGCTTGTAGGAAGGGAAGGAAGCAGGTCGTTACAATGGAGACACTTGTAGAGAGTGGAGAAAAGATTATGCAACTGGGATCTGTGTGGATATATATGTGTGGGAGACTACCACATGAACACCCTGGGATGGCACAGGTCATTACCAGCCCACTTCTTCAATGCAAAGCACTGGGTAAGAGTGATATGCCCATTGAAAACCATGATGGATCAGATCAAGGCACCTGGATGGGGGCACATGCCTAGGAAACTTATTACATATTGGAAGAAGCACATCAGGTTGTGTAATGAGTCATGAGTACCAAAGGCATTGCTACATGGGCATTAAACATATGGAGATTGAGGTGTTCCCTCTCTGGAATAATATTTTGAGGCATTCCAATTGTTTCGAGTTTTAGATATGAAATATGAGCAATATAAAAAGGTGGGATGATATTGGAAGACAGAGTAACAAAATGGATTCTCCTTTCAAGTGAGTGGAAGGAGTTAGGCAGATGGAGAAAAAGGAGCCGGACCTATGAAGGTGGATTTTAAAATACAGGATATACTGGGTATCAATATGATGGGAATGGCTACCAATGAAATATTTCCATGGAAGTAGTAATGAAGGGTTGTGGAAACTGTTGGCAAAATGATACAGGGATATGGTTAAAACTATTGAAGATTTCTATGGCCCTTTTTGCACGGCGTTCCTTAAGCGAAAGGGGCCTTGAGCATCGTGTAAATGTGAGGAGCGGTCTGCATGACACACTCACATTTACGTGACGCTCAAGAGCATGACATGAACTGCTTACGGATTTTCTTATTTTCTGCTTCAAGCCGAAAATGCCGCTCAGTCACGCAACGCTCGGGGTGTGGAGCACACTTACCTGCCATGCGCAGCCTCCTGAGCCGCACTGGTCACACTTCCTGCCTCAGCGCTAACCTGCAACTCCCAGGCTGTGCTGCAGTAGGAAGGGGCGGGTCACAGACCGGGCGCTTGTGAGACCAGGAAGTTGCTGTGGAGCCCAAGCAGCAGGGACACGAAAGCCTTCCTCCGAAGGCTTCTCGCACAAGTGCTGCCCCCCACCTCCGCGAAAAGGTAAAGTGTGAAAAGGTCTTATGATAATGTAGGGAAACTTAAAGAGGTTGAATTATTGCTTGCAGCGATTGGAAGTCTGTCTGAGATTCAGGTAAAAGGGATTGTTAAATATTTACAGGGAATAGAACTGAACACAGTGAAGAAGAATATGTTTTAGAGGAAAATGATGTGAAGAAACATAGAAGAGGAAAAAGGATTTATAGGGAAAGTTAAGAAAAAGTGGTTAGGGGCCCAGTATAGACTGATAGAGGGGTTGATAGTAGGTTGGGAAAAAGATTCATTGATTGCTATAAAAGGTATTAAAATCTGGCTACCAGGAATTGCCAAAAATAAAGCTTCAAATGTAAAGGCACAACAAATGACAATGATTGGTAGATGGAACAGAACACCTCATCAAATGGCATGTGTGAAATGACAATTTCCACCCTAAATGTTGGCATGAATGTGAGCACAGGAGGCTTATGTGAGCATGTGGTGGGAGTGTCAATTCTTTCATGGCTTTTGGAAAGGAGTTCAAAAACAAATCTTATGATAGGGAGAGAGGTTCTAGTAAGTAGAGAAAATTGTTTCACCATCAATCTAGGAATGATGGGCCTTATCAGAAGTGTAAGTTAAGTGATGAAACAAGTGTTGAAAGCAGCTCATGGAGTTGTTGCTTTGGGAAGGGGAAAAAAAACCAAACTGGAATAAGTTTCCTTTGTAGAAATATGGGGAAGGAGTAATAAATACTACTACTATTACTATTACTACTACTACTACTATTTTAAATTTGTTATCCACCTCTTCCTAGGTGGGGTACAACATAGATACAGTTTTTAAAAATTACGACTAAAATACCCTAAAAACACAAAGGATTTAAATATAGACATATTCTAGTTAAAATATAACATAATTAAAAAGTACAAATACAATTCAAAGGACAAATAAAAGTATAATTAAAAATAGACTGGGTAGGCCTGACAGAAGAGATAGGAGGCCTTTAGAACTTTTCTGAATTCAGACAGCATATTTTTGCTGTTGGATCTCTTCCAGCAGGTCATTCCACAGTCTAGGGGCAGCCAAAAGGAAGGTCCTCTGAGTGACTGTTGCCAGTCTAGTCCTGGCTGCTTAAGTATATGGCCCCAGAGGACCTGAGTGTAAGAGATGGATTGAATGCATTGTTATTTGGTTTATTTGGGAAAGTAAGTTAAAGTGGAGTGGACAATATAGTAGAGAATCATGGTGTGATGAGTGGAAATTCGTGATGGGGAAAGCAAAAGAAAAATCAGAGTGTGATGATCTGATTGATGTGATTATGGTTATCTCCCATAGCTCTGAAAATACGTCCTGATACATGAGGGGTCTGGATTCTCTGGCAGCTGTTTGTGGGCTGAAGGAGTGAGAGGTGGTTAGATGGGAAAAACAATTCTAAAGATCTTTTCCCCCTTGTACTGGCACTGTACTATGGCATATTTTGACGTGTACTTTCAGTATGCGTTTCCTAATAATGGGATCAAAAGCCAGAAAAAAAAGAGGGGGGGGACATGCCATAGTGTGCACATATGCTAATGTCCTGAGTATGGGGGAAAGGCTGAGGGCATTTGCTGCCAGCAAGATAGACCTACACACATTGGAAACTCAGATCTCTCACTCTAGGAAAGCCTATGGGGCAATTAAATCACTGCAGACAAACTGTGTGGATGTTCCCAGACAGGGAACTGATGCTGTGTCCCCCCACATTTGGATGTCTCTGAAACAGCAATAGGAAAGAGCTCTGTGTGTGTGTGTGTGTGTGTGTGTGTGTGTGTGTGTGTGTGTGAAAGGAAAGGTAGTCCTTCAGATCATCCGCAACTATTTTCTTTTTCCAGGGAGACTGCCTTGTAGCAATGAGTGCTCACTTGCAAACTATAGTGTAGTATCATGCTAGTGCTAATGAACGAGTTTTAAAAAAATATTAAAACCCAAAGGGGATGTGAAAATTGATCATGTCATAGTGATCAGTGTCAAACTTACCATGCCATGTGCTCCTTTGTCCACTTCTTCTCCTGTGTTCTCCCCTGAAGAAATGGAAGTAGCCAGCTGGCTGCTGGGCAAAGATTCCCCTTTGAGTTAGTGAGGGAGGAAGAAGCTGGCAACACGCACAGCCTGCTCACTGCTGGATCAGCAACAAAAGGAAGCCACATAGAGGTACCACAATCGCCTAGCTAATGGAATTGCCATGCAAAAAGGAGGCCATTGACAGTTTCTCCCTGTCAATGAAAAAGAGCTGATTTGCAGAGTTTGGGATAGGATAGCAGCTGGCTAGCGATGACATCACACAGTCAGATTGCTTCTGGATTGGAAGCAATGTGTGGCTGAGGTGGGCTGGCCACTTCCTTTAGAAAGGGCTTTTGTTTTATTGATTTGAAAGTGGTAGAACAGCCCATGTATAAAAGGAGGGATGATGACAGACCAATTGAATCAGCTTTATGGGTAACAAGCTAAGACCAATGGCTTGTGAAACCATCCTGAAATAGATGTAGAAGTAAGCATGTACACAATTAAAAATATTAACATTAAGACGGAATTTTAAAGCTATCAGCCAAACCCTTGTCAGTACTGGACATTCCCCTGTTTCTAACAATGGAACTGTATTAGAAACACATCTGAGAATTCAGAGGAGACCCCTTAAAACTTTAGCTTGAAGATCATCTAAGACTTTGTTACTCCCACACTCTAAACAGCAGAAGCATGAAGTAATTGTGCAACTGTCTTACAGTTAAATATTTTAATAGCAGGTTGTATATACTGGCCCTATTTGGTACAAAGATAATGTAAAAGGGCAGGCTGACAAGCTTGAGCTTTCTTATTGGCAACAGATCTGTGAGTTGTCCATGACATTGTGTAATGGAAGATCAGCCCTATGTACTGAAAACTTCTAACCTGTTCCAGAACATGACCATCTAATATCCATCTGCACTGGGGAAAAATCTTTTCAAAAACCCTAACCTTAAATTTCCTAAAACTAATTCTTAGGTAATTTTGTAAACAATAAGTCAAGAACTTCCTTATTAGGTAGTTTAGTCCAGGTCTAGAACATGAAAGAATAACTGCATCATTGGCATAGAATAGAATGGGAATTTTTCTGTCTCCCAGTTTGGGGAAATGACAATTGGGGTCTATTATCTTCAAGGTCATTTACACATAGATTAAACAGAGTGGATGCCGAGATAAAACTTTGTCTGTCCTGTATGATTATGAATATTTCTCTAGAAAGCTGCCCCGGCTGCCACATCTGACTTGTAGCTGGCTGTTACTATATAAAGCATTAATTAGACAAAGAAGTCTTTTATCAATCAAACCTCATCCACCTTCTCCCATAAATTAATTCTGCAGATAGAGTCAAAAGCTGACCTTAGGTTTGTAAAAGCAACAAACAACTTGCGTTGTGGAGGTCTAGAATACTTCTTAGCAAAATGAGTGGACCAAACAGTAATCAACAGTTGACTAATATATAAAAGTCAAAGTTTGCGTGTTTGTCTGTGTGAGGTGAAGACCTCATATAATTGGCTGTGTCAGGTGAAGACCTCATCTGATTGGCTGTCTGAGAAGATTCTATGGCATCCTGGGCTTTGCAGTTCAGGGAGGGGCCTTTAGAATTTTCAGCTAGAGAATTCCTGGGCCTGGTTGGTTGCTATGGAGATGAGGCCTAGGAGCAAGGAGGAGAGCAGTGTATTCCCTCAGGAACCCAAGCGCTGTACATTCATAACTCTGAATACAGATTGGATTGGGGAATATGGGGAAAGGTTACAGGTACTGGACAAGACAGTTTGGGGAATTAGAGAAAAGTACTAACTTAGAAACAAATACTAACAAGTATTACGTATGAGAAAGTAAAATCCTCAGCAACATCGGGTATATATGCTAGTTTTCTCTAAATGCAGATTGTGCCTCAGTAAGAATGTTATTAAATTAGAATTGGAATTGGCACCACAATTGCTTGCTTTCAACTAGCGGGGATTTTGCCAGAATTTGTGCTATTTTTATTAATACTTACACTATTTTAATTAATTTTAGATTCATAGCTAATTTTAAAAAGAATATATTAGGATAAATTGCTTAGGATTACTATTAGATTCTTACTCACTGTTTGCTGCAGGAGTGGAAACCTCTTTTTTAGTTGAAATTTCAAACGTGGAGGGGGTCTTCAGTGAAATGAAATAATATAACTTGCTTTGTTTAGAGCTGGGTTGGCTGTGTTCAGCGTGAGTTGGTCCTTTCCCTCCTTTTTGTCATATTAATGACTGATCAAAAATTAGATTTGGCTCTTACACCCAATAGCAAGGTTCTTTGTCAGTACGGAGAGTCTGTTATTCACAGAGAAAGTAGAGGCAAAACCCTGAACAGCAGCAGTACTCCTTGCAAGCAGCAGCTTCCTGGTTGCTATCAGTGCAAACCAAACAGCTATTAAACAATTACTCTGCATAAGCAGACTTATAAAAAGGCAATAAAGGGTTAAAACTATAAAACTATTAGCAGAACACTACTAGCTAGTAAAAATCATGGGGGTATAAAACAATAAAACCTAATGATAAAATCAAACAAGCTGCAGATGTCCTGGGAGAGCTACCACCCCAGTTGCTAACTGGGATCCTGGAGTAGATCTATATCCTTCTTAAAACGAGATGCCCACAACTGAATGCTGTACTCCAGATGACTCTTGACCAATGCAGAAGATAGTGGGAATATTCTTTTCCTTGATGCGGAAGCTATGCTTTTACTAATGCAGGCTAAAACTGCATGCCTTCTTTGCTGCAGCATCACACAACTGGCTCATATTCAACTACCAATCAACAATAATCCCAAGCTCCTTTTGCATGTAGTACTGCTGAGTCATATATTTCCCATTCCATACTTATGCATTGGATTTTTGTAGGCTAAATGTAGAATTTTGCATTTGTCTCTATTGATTTTCAGTTTATTAAATTCTGCCCACTTTTCTAGTCCTAGCTTCCAATGTGTTAGACATCCCTCCCAGTTATTTATAAGGATTCCATCCACCTTGCCACTGAAGTCACTGATAAAAATCTTGAAGAGTAATAGCTCAAGGACAGAATCCTGAGGCACTCCACCCAAGACCTCTCTGTAGTTTGAAGCACAACCATTGATGATGACTTTTTTAGCAGAGTTTTCTAATAAATTACAGACCCATCTGATGGTGTATCCATCTATTCCATATTTAATCAGTTTGCTAATCAAAATGTTATGAGGAGCTTTATCAAATGCTTTCTAGATAACATCCACAGCATTCACACTGTCTACTAAACTAGTGACTTTATTAAAAAAGATATAAGATTAGTTTGGCAGGATTTGTTCTTAACAAACCCATGCTGGCTCCTACTGATCACTGCATTATCATCAAGGTAGCTTGATAGACTCCTGTATAATCTGTTCTAATATTTTTCTTGGTACTCAAGTCAGGCTGATTGGTCTGCAGTTTTTTGGATCTTATTTTTTGCCCTTTTTGAAGAGAGGGACAATGACTGCTTTTTGTTACCGCAGTTTCTAGCCAGACTTGGAGAGCATCAGATATCGTTTCAATATCAATAATTTGGCCTTCCTTACCCATTCCTTCCCACATGCTTGCGAGGCCCCTGGACAAGCATGCAAACAGGCTTGGTCGCTAATCGCTGAAATATTCAACAACAATACAGGCAGGTCAGAAATAGCCAAACTGCTGCTTCAGGAGACCTCTCGGCAAGTACCCTCATTATGTATGCACTCTATCTACAAAGAACTCCCTGCCCCGAGCAGGCAGCTTGATGAACCAAATACTCAAGCGTCAAGCACTCTGCGTTTGCATACTGGCTACCCTATTGACAATTCAGACCTAACTCAATCATGCTAAATTCTGACCTTTCCGAGGCTTTGTCTGCAGCCCAAAACTCATTGTTTTCCCCAAGTATGGACTAGCCTATGGCTGCAATTTCCCCTATAAGAACCCCTGCCTTGGAGCACTTCTTTGGATTGCCTGAATTGCTTGACCGCCTTGCTGCCGCTTTGCTTGGTGAGTCTTCCCCTCAGTCCCATGTACTGAGAACCTCCATATCCATGAACTCTGTCTTCAGACTACCTGAGCTTCAGGACAGGTGCAGTATTTCCCAAACAAAACCTCCTCTCAAAATTCCTCTGTCCAACTCCAACCTTTATTTCTATAGTTATCTGCGTGAGTGTGCTGCATACACTTGTTTGACTGTATGTTAATAAAACATCAATTATTATTTTACACCTGTGTGCTCCTTGACTCGGCCTGGCCCCGTAGACGGTGGGTAAAAGATCTCGCACCATTGCCCTGCCTCTCTTATTGCCAACTTGTGCTGATACAAGTTAGCAATACGACTAATATGACTAATTTCTCCAACTTGTGTAATTTGGAGAGCATTTAGGCATCCCTCACGGGACCCCAGAAATCAGAGTAACAGAGTGGTGGAGTAAAGCGGGCAACCCCTGTACCCCTAATTTTAGTAGGAGTCATGAACCTTCTCAAATCAGGCTGGTATAGACTTAGGGAACGGCCGGTCAAGTCGCTAGAATTCTGTTAGGCAGGAACACATGTGTGTGTGTGAAATCTGTGTGATTGAGCTCCAGAAGCTACTCTATCTGGGCTGGAAATTTGCTCCCCTTTCTTGCTTGGCTTGTGTATATCAGCCGCCCTGGCATGGTCACTGCTGGCCCTTAGGCAGTGAATCATTGTCCAATAGCAAGGGGTGTGCACAAGCTGTCCTGGGAAGTATCTCCCTAACTTGGGGTCTATCGTGGGCTTGGATGCAAACACTGGGTGTTAGGAACAGTCCATACACATCCAACATTCTAGCGGCAAGGCAGAGAAGCACTTAGGGAAGAAATCCCCCCCTAGAGTAGAATACAGGTGCGTCCCGTTTGTAGTTTTGTAAGCGCGGGTGTATCCTGGCTGTTTAAATTTCGGGTGCATCCCAACCGCTAGCGAACTAGGTGCAGGTGGTGATTCCTGACCTAGCATAGGGTTTCATAAAGTTTGGCCTGAGGTGTAGGAAGGTACCCCTCACCCAAAAAACTGTTAAGGACGGTTCAGTTTTGGTTCCTCTCCCCTTTTTCCCTGCCACTTGGCCAGGCAGCGCTGTAAGTTCCACTGGGTTCATTTCCCCCTTCATTGTCAGGCAGAGTACTCGTGAAGGTTTCCCCCGGAGTCTAGGTGACTTTCCCTGTCCCTGAACCATTGCCTCGTCCTTTTGGCCCTAATCTGTCAAGGTGGAAGGCCAGGCTTAGGTGTACAAAAGTGACTCTTATTAGGCAGGCTGGGGTTAGGTTCTGTTCCCTCTTCCCTCAAGACGTTCTGCAGAGTACATTTCCCTAGAATCCCCCAGGGGTCTCGGTGATCCTACCCTTCCCTCCAGATCCTGGTCCTTTTGTATTGTAGTTGTTAGTGTGGAAATGGCTGAGAGCAGCAAACTTGCAGTTAAGGACCTCATGTTAGAAAGGGAGGTCCGAGGGAAGTTAGAAAAGTGGGTGTTGGGTAAAGGGAAATGCCCTTGGAAGGAGTCTAGCTTCCATACAGCAGATACCTTTGCCACACTAAGGGAGGCGTACGCTGAAGCGTGCCAGTCAAAGAACCCGTTCGGGCCGTCAAAGGATGCTTTGGCCGCCTGGAGACCTTGGCTGACCACCAGAGATGCCTCAAAAGCCCTGGTAGAGACCAGAGGAAAGATTGTAGAGGTAGAGAAGGAGAATGCCCAGCTTCATGCCGAGATGGAGGCTCTGCGCGTGGACAAAGTACTGTTCGCGTCCGTCACGCAGGCCACTGAATGGAAACTGAGTGCTGCCACCTTGCAGGCTCAGACTTGGGAGCAGAAGGCTCATGCCTTAGAGACTGAGCTTACTCATACCAGGTCTGCAGCCAAGTTTATGGTGGGCCAAGTGAAGGAACAGCATGAGGCTGTCAGTCACGCAGCCTGCCATAGACAGATAGAGGTGCTGGAGAGTCAGCTTCACACCCGCAAGGCCTTTATCTCTGCGGTGTGCCCCGAACTTCTCCCCTTGTTTGCTCACGAGGAGCCGCTGCCAGAGGACACTATGGCCACCCTTCCCCACAACCCGGACTGGAGCGACCACAGGGTCCCAGACCAGCTGGTAGAGACGCAGTTGATGACCAAAAGGATTGCCCCCACAGGAGAGGGAGGCGTAGATAGGGCTGAGGTGCAGGAAACCCTGGAGATAGAGACATGGGTCCCCTGGAGAGCCGCTGAGGCCAAGGCCATAGCTGACCAGCTGGACCCCTTAACCAAATCCACCGGGATCATGTGGCTGAACGCGGTGATACGTTCGTACCTGACAGCCAACGGCCAGGACTTGACCCAGCTGGCTCGATTGTGAATGTCCCTTTCCAAGCTCCCCACTCTGGAATCAGCCATGGCGGCTCGAGGCTTGGTAAGACTTGAGGCCCACGATTGGATGAGGGAGGTTATTAGGATTCTGTGGCCCAGGCAGAGCGCTAGCGTTCTGTATGTCATGGAGCAACAGGGTCCATGAGAAAACCCTGAAGCTTACGTGGCATGGAAGCAGCTGCTGGCCATGCTAACAGAGAAGGTCCCCCTGGCCCCAGGAGGGTACAACTTCAATCATGTCGAATTACAGGCTCTCCTTTACGTGGGTCTGAATCATGAGACAAAAATGGCCCTGGTTCTCTGAAACCTCTTCCTAAGCCTCATAGACGTGACGCTGGAAATTGGGAACCCATATCCGAGGTGACATACTCGAATTATGGACCCCATTCTCAGCATTGGAAGATGGCTCCAAATTCCATCCTGAAAGGGAACTGGAATTCACATCCCCCTCCCAGACAGGATTACAGAGCCAGGCAGGAGCATTGGCAGGCTAGAGAGTCCTGAGGTCCCCCAAGCAAGGCAGGGAAGTCTGCACCTCAGCTCCAGGCTCCCAAGCATGCCCCGGACAGTATACTCCCAGGAAGATGTCCGATGGCTTTGACCCGACTGCCCAGACCTACTTGGCTGATCGAGTGCAGATCTGAGGAATTTTAAGGAGACTTGGGCTGGACATGAGCCAGTTTGATGGGAGACCCATGATTGAGCTCCTTGGTGCCCTAGACAGGCATTTACCACTGGGGAATAGCCAGCCTGTGAATGCAGTGATCAACGGTCCTCCTCCAGATGGATATTACCCCTACTTAGAGCTGTCAGGATAGGGGTGCGCTCGGTCCCGGGATCTCCTCCAAAGGGTTGTGGCTCGACTGATGCCCAACAGATGGGGTAGATCTAGGGTGAAGGCAGGCACTAGGATCGATAGGGAAAAGACCCCGCCACCCCTCCTGAAGACTCCAGTGCGGCACTGAAAGTGCTGCTCCCTAATCTAATGAGACAGGGTGAGCCCACCCCAGATGATATCCGTTTGACCAGATATGGCAGGGGGGGACCCAATCCAAGCCCTTCAGAACACCCAAGTGCCCCATGCACACCAGAGCCAGGCAGATTGCACCTCCCCGTGACTTAGCCCCGAGTGCAAATCCAACCACCTCCGAGACCATAGTGCTTTCAGAACACCAAGAAGGATTGCACCAGGCTAAGGTCCAGGAAGAAACCCCCACAGAATCTGAGAAGGCACAGAACACTGCCAGCATACGTGAGAGCCAGGGAGAGAAAAGCACATGGCAAGGGGAAGCCAGCCCCAAGCTTCCAAAGCTCGCCATTGTCCCTGCTCTGAGCCCCCTGTTAGAGACCTGCAGCTTCCCCCGAGACTTTCTTCAAACCTTGACAGAGAGAGTCCTTTCTCTCCATGCCTTATTTCAAGGGAATTTCCTGTGGGACTGCGGATTCAAGCATCGAAAGGCTCCTGCCCAACCAGAGCACGGCCTAGCACAAGCACTCACCTTGGCACGCCCTGACTTGACACCACATGCTCCTCTTTGCTTCAGTCCATCAGGGGAGACCCTACCAAACAGTTCAAAATACCACACGGAGGTGGATGTGGCTACTGCCTCCCCCTCCACCGAACTATACTGGTGCCAGCTTACATTCACATTAAATGGCACTCAATACCTTTTTACTCTGGTGATCTTGAAAGAGGCCAAGACAGTTCTTGGCTCTGTCTCGTTCACCGTCCTGCCACAACATGCACTACTTCAGGATGCACTTGGATTAGATACCAGCCTCTCCTTCAATTTGGCCAAAAGGGTCTCAAGCAATGAGTGGGCACTGCCACCCTTGCAAGTAATTTCAGAGATCCACCAACTAACACATTCAGAAGAATGGAAAGGTCAGCCTGTTGATCCCACATTGGTGGTCATCCCTGAGCCGGACGATTCAGGCCCCCAAAAGCCCAATGTGAGTCCAGTAATTTCTTAGACTTCCTTAAGTCACAAGGAAGTACCAGCCGTTAATTTGCCTGAGGCGTTTGTCTCCATTTACAAGGCCTTTGACAATGGTTAAATTAACATTGTCTGGACAGGATGGAGAGGAGTGGCAACCTCTCCGAATTCCCGATTATGTGTATAGTTCCTGTGTGTATTAGTATCTGTGTAGTTTAAGTATAGTTTAGTGACGGATGCCTGTATCTGTGTTCCCTACAGGGAGACAGAATGGGACCTTTCACGTGGATTGCGGTATGGTTTTCTTTGTTTAATTATGGCCTCGGAGCTTCTCCAGAATATACAACTCAATTAATCATGGATTGGCAGTATAACATACAGGCACTATGCTACTGGAATCCATACCCGGAGACAGAAGTCCTGCTACGTAAGTCTCGGCTGTTGCCGTGGTTCCAAAAACAATATCCATTTGAACTATTCACCCAGATTCAAGTACGCCCTGGAAACAGACTTAGTTCAGGTTTGAGGATGGCCGTTGCAAACAATGACGCCAAACTCTATACAGAAATGGCAACAACCACTGCTTCCCTGACCATTAAAATGGTCCAAGAGCACCTACCACAACACTTCACTGTTTATAACTAGGTTCACATATGACCATTGCCGCCCAACATGGGAATGGAAAACTTTTCTGTTCACATGCCAGAACATCACTCGCACCCCAACCAACTGCAAATTCTCCTGTGGGGAGATGCGGTGCCCTGATACCCCGGTCCATACTCCCCCTTCCGATAACTTCCCTGCCATGTATGTAGGTAGCTCGGTAGTCCGAAAAGATATTGAGATGGTCGCATACTCTGATGTCCAACCCATTGTAACCACCATGATCTTAAATTTCACTGTGGTAAATATTTCCAAGGTTATTCCTGCCTGCCAGCCATATCTAAAATTAGCTTGGACACAGTGGCAGCACTGGGAAAAGCGGTGGCTGTCGTTTTCCCACCCACACAGTCACCCTAAGTGAAGCGTCCTAGGGCCCGTCTTAGGAGGAATAGGAACTGGCGGTGCAATACTTAATGCAATGGACAATGAGGTATTGTCAAACAAATTAGGCATGATTGGCTCAAAGACAAAAGAAATTGGTGTATCCTCCGCTGCTGGCTTAACCAACCTGGTGAGAGGAATGGATTTGATCAGTCAATTATTACCTCAATGGGTTGGCGCAGAGAGAAATAATATCTGACCTTGGTCGTGTCTTAAAAACCACAACGCATAACATGTCAGTAGCCATTCAGTGTACGCAGCTGCAAAGCTACATGATCACCTTTGCTGCTCAGCTGATCCAGGCCAACCTCATGGGATTAATGCACCCTGAGATCCTGAGCCTGTTAAGAGAGCGCTACCCGGAATCTTTGGAACATCCTGTCACTTTGGCACAGAGACGATATACCACTTGCAAGAGCCTAACTCTCATGGTGGATGTTGTACATAAGAGAATTATGGATCTGGTAATTCTACATCCATTATCCACGTAGGACTCCCCTTTATAGCTGCCAATGCCACTCTCCTACTCCGACAAATGTACCATTGGTCCAACGGTACACACTCTTTTGATTTATCTGGTTGTTTATTTCATCATCATTGGATACAGTGCTTTCACAGTATGGACAGCTTCAGCTATAGTAATGTCTCTGAATATATAGTTGTACTGGTCAATTATGCAGTCACAATTATGCTTAACTGGCCTCGCATTGTGGGTCAAGAAACAGATTTTCCAGCTTCAAGCTGGCCGGTTTTATTGAGAGCTCCGAGGCTCAAATTTGTAAATAGTTTATTGTTAGTATAAATAGTTGTGATTGTGAAGTCCCACTTGGTTTCAAAAGCCTATCCGAAGGTGACCAATCTTCAGGCCTGCCTCAGGTTCCGAATCAGCAGCCTCCTACCTGAATAGGCTCATGGTGAGCCCCGAGTCAGCAGCCCCGCTGCCTTCTCCGCCTTCCTAAGGCCAATACAGCTTTATTCTTGGAAGCTATTTAAACCCTTGCTCCCTCGAAGACTTTTCAGTCATAGTGAACAAAATTTCAGGACCTCCCATCAGGTCCTGAGCCAGTAATTTGCATTTTCTCCATACATTGGCTACAAACATTGTCAGTTTTCTGCAAAATAGCTACAGGTCGACGGCTCCAGAGAACTGGGACAACCACCGGACCTGACCATCACCCCTGGGTATCGTGGGGAGGGTGTGCGAAGAAGAAAATTGCAGCTCCAACTGGGAGCAGGTCAACGGAAATGCCCAATCCCTCCGATGCAGCTGTGGGACCATGGCGGGGTGTGATCTAGACACCCTCCGATGGACATAAAGACTGTTTTTGCAAAGACTCTGATTCAAAAGACTTTTGCATTCTCAAATGGACTATTCCTTGCTCCAAGATCTGCAAGATGCAAGCAACCGATAGTTAGCTTTCACTTGTTAGCTAGTCTGCAAAATTGGATACATTGTAACTTTCACCCCTTTGCTTTTGCTCGCTCCTGCAGTGCCTCATTAAGAAGGCATGCTCTGCTCCAAATTCAAATGTTTTTGCATTGTGCTATTTACCTTCATTACTCATTTGCTGACAGTTCTCTATTGACGGGACAATTTGCTATTGATAATTGCTTATTGCTTATGGACATTTGCGTGAATGTGTTTAGGTGTAGGTTTTAGATAGGAATGTGTTTTATAAGATAGAAATCTTCCATGCTCCTCGACAATTCCCTCTGCCTATGAAGAAATACTGCCTCTGAGCTTGTAGACCCCTATCCAGCGCTAAAATTGCTTTGAAATTTTTAGTTGGAAAATGGTCGATATTGTCCCCAAATCGCCCATTTTGGGGGGGGGATTGTTATCGCAGTTTCTAGCCAGACTTGGAGGGCACCAGATATCATTTGATATCAATAATTTGGCCTTCCTTACCCATTCCTTCCCACATGCTTGCGAGGCCCCCGGACAAGCATGCAAACAGGCTCGGTCGCTAATCGCTGGAATATTCAACAACAATACAGGCAGGCCAGAAATAGCCAAACTGCTGCTTCAGGAGACCTCTCAGCAAGTACCCTCATTATGTATGCACTCTGTCTACAAAGAACTCCCTGCCCTGAGCAAGCAGCTTGATCAGCTGAATACTCAAGTGCCAAGCACCCTGTATTTGCATACTGGCTACCCTATTGACAATTCAGACCTAACTCAATCATGCTAAATTCTGACCTTTCCGAGGCTTTGTCTGCAGCCCAAAACTCATTATTTTCCCCAAGTATGGACTAGCCTATGGCTGCAATTTCCCCTATAAGAACCCCTGCCTTGGAGCACTTCTTTGGATTGCCTGAATTGCTTGACCGCCTTGCTGCCGCTCTGCTTGGCGAGCCTTCTCTTCAGTCCCACGTACTGAGAACCTCCATATCCACAAACTCTATCTTCAGACTACCCGGGCTTCAGGACAGGTGCAGTATTTCCCAAACAAAACCTCCTCTCAAAATCCCTCTATCCAATTCCAACCTTTATTTCTATAGTTATCTGTGTGAGTGTGCTGCATACACTTGTTTGACTGTATGTTAATAAAACACCAATTATTATTTCACACCTGTGTGCTCCTTGACTTGGCCTGGCCCTGTAGACGGTGGGTAAAAGATCTCGCCCCATTGTCCTGCCTTTCGTATTGCTAACTTGTGCTCTTTGACTAATTTCCCCAACTTGTGTAATTTGGAGAGCATTTAGGTGTCCCTTACGGGACCCCCAGAAATCAGGGTAATGTCAGGGTAATATCTTTGTCAGTCCTTTGGCACCTCACCCATTCCCTAAGATTTTTCGAAAAATGATGGCAAGGAGTTCAGAGAGTACATCAGAAATTCCTTCAGTAATCTGATACATAGCTTGTCTGGACCTACAGAATCAAACGATTTAGGTGCACTGGGGTGCTTCCTGACTAACTTCTTATCAATCTTGATTTGCAATCTGGATTCCTTAGCAAAATATCTTCACACACTTTTAAGAAGGAACTGAAGCACAAGGTACTGAGGAGTTTTGCCTTTTCAGTTTGATCTGTTAGCAATTTACCATCGTTGTTGAGCAGTGGTCCCACCATTTCTTTGGTCATTTTGTTGCTTTGAACATATTTGAAAAACCCTTCTGTGTTGCTTCTTGCTTCCCTAGCCAGTTTCAGCTCATTTTGAGCTACAGCTTTCTCTGTATTTTTCCTGCAAGGTTAGGCTAAATGTCTGTAATGTTTCTTGGTGATTAATCCTTCCTTCCATTCTTTATACATGCTTTTTCCTTTTTACCTCCTCATGTTTACTGTGTAGCCACGTTGGCTTTTTCAGACATGTCCTCTTTTTAATTTCTCCATGGAATTGCTTGTGATTGTGCTTTTAGCAAGCCTTCTTCATGAAATACCACCAATGCTAGGTATCTTTTTCCAGTATTTTCCTCAGCTTGACAAAATTAGCTCTCCTGAAATCCAAGATTCATTTTTGAGTATACTGTTCTTTGGCTTGTCCCACAATCACAAATTCTAGCATTACATGGTCACTTCCCCCTAAAGTACCAATAAAGTACCATGGTCACTTCCCCCTAAAGTAGCAATTACTTTGATTTTGGTGACTAACTCCTCTCTGTTGGTTAGAGTCAAGTCCAGGACTGCTGATCCCTTGTTCCTTCATCCACCTTTTGAAAGATGATATTAGCAGCAGGACACGTCAGGGCTATTTGTCTATGATTAATACAGTAAATCTCCCAACAGTTCTTATGATAATTGAAGTCCCCCATAACTACCAGTTCTTAAACCCTGGAGATTTCCGATATTTGTTTCTGAACAGCATCATCCACCACCTCATCTTGGTGAAGTGCCTTGTAAATTCTCACCACAATATTGTTTTTATTTCTTTCTCCATTTATCATTTCCCAAATGCTTGCAGCTGGTCCAGTTTGATCACCCATGTGAATTTGTGTACAAGTAAATTTGTACATAAAATACTACTTACCACCAGTTTCTTTTGTTACCCTGTTTACTGGGGGTCCTGGGAGGGACACCAAAATGTGCTCAACTATAGGTGGGGAAAATTAGCTCAAAGCACTGCTTAGCATTACGAGAGGCAGGGCAACTTAGCAGGATCTTGTAACCCAGGGTCTACGGGGTCAGGCCAAGGCAAGCAGACTGGTTTGAAAAATAACTAATGATCTTTATTAAATACAGGCACACGATGTAAGCAACACACACACACAGATTAACTAAAGGAAAATAAAGGTGTGAGTAAGATAGCGGGATTTTCAGAGGTATAGTTAGTTTGGGTGATACGACACCTGTCCTGAAGCTTGAGTTCGTTGGTCTGGAGTCTCAGTACATGGGACTGAGGGGACAGCTCACCAAACAAAGTGGCAGCAAGGCTGGATGGAAGTCTGGAGCGATCTGAGGAAGATCTCGGAATCAGGGGTTTTTATAGGGAGAAATTTAACTGCAGGCTATGCCTTACTTGGGGACAACAATGAGTTTTGGGTGCAAGGCAATGTGTCCGAAAGATCACAGTTTAGCATGATTGAGTTAAGTCCGAATTGACAAAGAGGTAGACTGTATGCAAATGCTCAGTGCTTGGCATTTAAGCTTCTAGCTTACCAAGTTACCTGCTCGAGTAGGGAGTCCTTTGTAAACAGCATGCATACATAATAAGGGTGTTTGCGGAGAGGTCTCCTGAAGCGGTGATCTGGCTATTTCTGGCCTGCCTGTGTTGTCTTGGAATATTGCAGCGTTTGATGGCTGAGCCTAGTTCTGTGCTTGTCCGGGGTCCTCTCAAACATGTGGAGAGGGATGGTGGAAGAAAGCCAAATTATTGATATGAAGGTGATATTGGGGGCTATTGCCAGGTAGGCCTAATCTGCAGTAACACTTTCTTTTCTTCTGGTTAAGTTGACTCCTTCCTCAGCTTACAATGTATCCTTTTTCTGGTGTCTTGTTTGGGCATCTTCACAACTGTTATCTTCAGGAAGATTGAGGAAATTGGAGATGGAGATTGCTTAGCTGGAGTTTTTTAATCCCTTAGAATCAGAGAATCAGAGAATCACAGAGTTGGAAGAGACCACAATAGTCATTGAGTCCAACCCCCTGCTGTGCAGGAAAACACATCGAAGCACCCCAAGCAAATGGACATCCAGCCTCTGTTTAAAAACCTCCAAAGAAGGTGACTCTGCCATACTCTGAGGCAGCATATTCCAATGTCAAATGGCTCTGACTGTCAGGAAGTTCTTCCTCATGTTTAGGTGAAATCTCTTTTCCTGGAGTTTGAATCCATTGCTCCATGTATGAGGCCATTTCCACACTACACTTTCCCCTTCCATTTTTTGTACATGGCCCTTGTAAATATTAATTCAATTGAAAGTTCTTTAGACATCCATCCTGGTTTTTTTTAGATATCCCCCATTTTTCCTCTACAATGGAATTGTTTGAAATTCCCTTTTAAGAAACTCCCATCCATCATAAACTCCTTTGTATTTTAGTATGCCTGACCACAGGATGACAGCTAATATTTCCCCAAGTTTACTGCACTCAGTTTTCTTACAAGTCTAGAATGTGAGTCTGACTATATTTGTCTTCCCCTTTCCAGTGTATAACAAACTCCAGGAAAACATGGTCATTCTTTCACCTTTTCTGCATGATGACACTCTCCCGCATCATCCCATCACAATCCTGGCAGCATGTTGCCAAAATTTCAAATTGCCAAAATATGTCTTAAACCATGATTTGATGTGTAACAGTTAGCATGTGATTTAGCTTGTCTCACAAGAAACTTGACCTACTTGATCCTACATACGAAGTTGCTACTAAAGGCAAAACAATAATAAGGTGAAGTGGTTTTATTTTATTTTATTTATTTGACATTTTTCTGGCTGCCTGGAGACTCTGCTTCTTTGATTTTCTTGTCTATAAAGCAAGTAGGCATGGTGAGGGTGGAATCAGCAGGAAATTTTTGAAGGGGTAAGTGCTTTCCACCCCTTTCCTGCCCACCACTGCCCTGTCTCTCCACATGTGCCAATTATGGCTGCCCAAACTGGCCTTTTTCTTGCCCTTCCCTATCAATCACAGAGGACTAGGGGGTCCCTTTAGGATGTGTGTGTATGTGTGTGTGTGTGTGTGTGTGTGAGAGTGAGAGAGAGAGAGAGAGGTAGACAGACACAGGAAGAGAGTGACAGAGATAATAGTTTCCCATTTTCTTTCCTTCAGGTGCCACAAGGTGAGTATTCAGGAGAGAGTAACAATAAATTCTATTTGCAAAATGTTCTGAAAATTTTACATGATTTCTGACTCTTTGCTTTTCAATTTTGATTTGCTGTCTGTATCCCTTGCCAAAGCCTTTCCTGATGCATGGATGCACACAGTTCTCTTTTGGGGGGAAAAACTGAAGCAAGACAGGTATTGAGCTGTTCTGCCTTTTTGTCATGATCTGTTAGCATTGTACTATTCTTATGAAGCAGCCGATCCACCATTTTCTTGGACATTTTCTTGCCTCAGACATATTTGACCCCCCCCCCACTTGCTTCCTACTTCCCTAGCCACTTTTAGCTCATACTGAGCATTAGTTTCCTTATGCTATCCCTGCAAGCATGGACCATGTCAAGCAGAAACATAGGAGCCCATGATATCTTAAATATTAATAACTATGGCAGTATGGAATTTATCCCATTTTGTCCAGGTATTTTGTCTTGTTACATTTCTCCCATTACACAATTCTATGACTTGGCTCTACTGTTTTCTGTACTTTCTGTATAAGCAGCCCATCACAGTTCTCCCTTGCAGGTTATTTTAAGGTCATTTCACCAACAGACAAGAACAATTTTATTTCCTCAGATTTTGAAATCCTCTGCACATTGCCTTAATACTATATGGTGTTTGCATTTAATTTTATTGACTACTTTTACTCTCTTATCCTGGGTGTCTTTTTCCATATGTACACACACACACACACACACACACACACACACACACACACATATAGCACATTTGTTACATTGTCATTTTTTATTTTTTTTACATGTTAGCCTGGGAACCTATTCAAGGATGGATTAGAAATCAAATATAAACTAACAAATTCCATCCACATAGGAAACAGATAGGTTTAAACCCCAAATAGAGTAGATTCTCTGAATCAATTGTTGAATGGTACATCAACACATAGGCAAATCCTATTGATTATTATTGTTGGGACCAGTAATAAGATTCAGACCAAAGTGTCACCTAACTTGCTAGCTTTGTTCCTGGTACATTAGCATTCTAGATACATCTCTCTCTGTCTCTGTCATTCTCTCTCATTCACTCTTTCTCCCCCTTTCTCCCACTCATTCCATCATGTAAGCCCTGACCACCTTAAAGCAGTATAGCAGACAGTCACAGGTTTACCACCAGTGAGAACTAGGCCAGAAGAAGATGCAGAAATTTTGCTTTGAATATCTTGGGGAAGGTGGCCATTCTTAGGCCCTTTTTGCACCTTACCTGTTCCCGGAGCATCCTGTGGGGATCCCAGCAGTGGCTGTGCCAGGAGGAGAATGTGATGGGAGTACTACCCTCTGCACTAGATGCATCTGGGATCCAGGAAGCATGATGGCCCCATTTCTTCCTGCTACAGTGCAGCCTGGTACTGTCCCAGGCTGTGCTGGGGCAGAGAGCGCACCCATTGCGCTTCCAGACCCTCCACACACCAGGTAAGTGCAGGATGGTAGTATGATCATGGGTCATTGACAGGGAAAATCCATTAATTATTTAATCCATGATTGTGCTGCCAGGGGATGGGAGAAGGATGGGACCATGATGATGTCATGTGTAACTGTTATCATGGTCCCATCCTTCTCCCATCCCTAGATGACATTCTGCAAAAAGAGCCATACAACACATCTAAATTTTTCAGATTTAAGTCCTGCTTTCTCTGTTTCAGAACATTCCTGCTGGAGTAATTGTTCCAGATTGGAGTAATTAGTTATGGCCTAAGTAGACCAATGATTTGACTGAAATAAGACAGTTTCATGTGGAAACTGAGTACATTATGCTCTATTTTATTTTTCTCTCAGAATTACAATTTTTTGTGCAACAATTGGACTCATTTGATGAAAAATTTAATAGAAGTTATAAAGATAAGCTGAGAACAGCCTCACCTATGTGACATTTAACCGTGACTGAATCTAATGGGCTCCACAACCTGCAACATTTGACAGAAGTAAATTGGGTCATACATGGCCAAGCAGCATCAGAATGTGAGGAGAGTGGCAAAAGTTATTAATGAGGAAGACGACTCAGGTTAGGAGAGGTTGAAGAAGCTTGCTTTTGCCTGAGTCTACTGGTAAGGACAAGATTCCACCCGCTCCTCCCCCTGTAGATAATTAAATACCAACTTCCTTTTGTACCTTTAAAATCTGTTTGCAGCAATTGAGGTAAGTAGAGGACAAAGGGGGGAAATGAAGGAGGACAGAAAGACATAGACATTTTAAAAGCATAGGTTACAAATCATGAACTCTGTAAACAAAGTGCCTACAGGATGTTGTAAAGCCAGACACAAATTATCTTTGAGGCTTGACTATTAGGATCTAATTCCAAGCAAACAGTCCACCAGAAATAGAAAAGAGTTGGGGACTCACAGGATGGAAGAGCTCCTTCCCTAGACATGGTTAGTGTCTAGGCCAGAACAGAAAGTAGCCCTAAAAGGCACGCAAAGCAGATTTGTTTGGGACTAGAAACTGAATGAGATAGCATGGTACAATGGAAAATAAAGTAGAATGTAAATCTGTTACCATTTACTACTACCTCTCCTAAGACACATGCAATTTTCATAAATTGAACTCATTAATGACTGGAGAACATGATTGGGGTCATGCTGGCCAGAGAACATGTTCAGGGTTATGCATGTCTAGCATCACTCACGGTCCTTGACATGCAAGCTGGATTACAAAGCAGATTGATAGTCTATAACTACTTTGTAGAAAGTGTCTTACTTTGTACAGCATCTGTGTTCCTTTTATCAGGCAACTTTTATTCCCCAACTATCACTCACTGATTTCTGTTACTAAAAGTGCCTTCCATTTGCCTTTTTCAGTATAACGCTAAGCTATTTCTAAACAATTTCATATTTGTTGACACACTCTTTTGGCAGCATTGCCTTTTAATAAGAAAAACTGTTTCTTAGCTAGATCCTGCTTAAACATGCTTAGTTAAAGTGCAAAATGTCAAACTCTGCCAAGAACCCCGATGAGGGAAAACCAGCCATTTGGTAACTACTGATTCAGAAGAGCAGAATGGCATGTGGCTGTAAAGGAATTCATTTCACCTCAATGAAAACATACTCCCTTTTGGATTGTTTCAGTCAAGTTATACCAACTGATTATATGGATAGCGTGCCTCAAAAATACTCTTCTTTTCACTAACAATAATGCAGTATGGAAGAAAAAAAGTAGTAGAATGGGCCCCAGCTACCTGTGCAGACTTTTGTAGCACTAATGCTTAGTTGGATTGCTCCTGTCCCTTATACTAACTGGTAAAAATGCCGTAAGACCAGAGTGAGCACTCTATTGCTTAAGCAGTGGCAAGTGGATTCCCCCTCCCAATTTGGAGTGCTGGTGCATGATGAGACATCCTTAGTTTCCCTCACTGACATTGTCCCATATCAAAATCTGACTTATTGCATGGCACGGTAACACTGTGATATTCATTATAGGATTCCTGATTGTCTTGGATCATGGAGTGAAGGATCCCATTCAAGTTATAAAAGCAAGGGTGCCATAACTGGAGCATACACTGGGGGAACCAATGCTTATGAATAAGTGCACATAGTGGAAGTGGAAGGGGGGTCACGTTTTCCATGGATCCTTTCATTCCTCATCTCATGAATGACATGACATGACATGAACACTGGAAACTGAAACTCACAAAAATATAGAATTGCAACAAATCCTACTCTCCTTCTACCACCTGCTTCCTTCTTTTTCTGATTTTCTAACATAAAAACAGAAATAATAAAGGTTTATGCATTATAGAATAATGTCTTATTAGGCATCTTGGTTTGTGCTGTGTTTGCTTTACATTTCTGTGTCAAGTATAATCAAGCACATGGAATGTCATTTTTTTTAAAAAAAGGTGAGAATACAAGATACTTTGTTTTGCCTTGTGGAATCTCAGTAAATTTCTGAGACTGTGTCCAAAGACCAATGATGTTATTGTTATCTTCCTGCTCATCACACTGGAGGAATATCTCAGCATGACGTAAATGGTATAAGGAAGGAACAAGAGTTCAGACCTGAGAATAAAGAACAAAGGTACTCATATTAGTTGGATTTGTAATTGGTTGACCGACCGAACCCAAAGAGTGATCACAAATGGCTGCTTTTCATCCTGGAGAGAAGTGACTAGTGGGGTGCCACAGGGTTCTGTCCTGGGCCCAGTACTGTTCAATATTTTTATCAACGACTTGGATGAAGGAATAGAGGGCATGCTCATCAAATTTGCAGGTGACACCAAATTGGGAGGGGTTGCTAATACACCAGAGGACAGGATCAAAATTCAAAATGACCTGGATAGATTGGGCCAACTAAATGAAATTCAACATAGATAAGTGTAAGGTCCTATACTTAGGTAGAAAAAACGGAATACAGAAATATAGGATGGGGGACACGTGGCTGGATAGCAGTACATGTGAAAGGGATCTAGGAGTCTTCATAGACCACAAGCTGAACATGAGTCAGCAGTGTGATGTGGCAGCCAAGAAAGCCAATGCAATTCTCGGCTGCATCAACAGGAGTATGGTGTCTAGATCGAGGGAGGTACTGGTACCACTCTCTCTGCTTTGGTTAGACCTCATCTTGAATACTGTGTCCAGTTCTGGGCACCCCAATTCAAGAAGGACATGGTCAAGCTGGAGCAAGTCCAGAGGAGGGCAACCAAAATGGTGAGAGGCCTGGAAGCCATGCCCTTTGGGGATAGACTTAGAGAGCTGGGTATGTTTAATCTGCAGAAGAGAAAGTGAAGAGGGGACATGATAGCTATGTTTAAATGTTTGAAGGGATGCCATGTAGAGGAAGGAGAGGGCTTGTTTTCTGCTTCTCCAGAGACCAGGACAAGGAGCAATGGATTCAAGCTGCAGGAAAGGAGATTCCACCTGAACCTCAGGAAGAACTTCCTGACAGTCAGGGCTGTCCGGCAGTGGAATATGCTGCCTTGGAATGTAGTGGAGTCTCCTTCTTTGGCGGTTTTTAAGCAGAGGCTAGATGGCCATCTGTCGGGAATACTTTGAGGGTGTTCCTGCATAGCAGGGGATTGGACTGGATGGCCCGTGTGGTCTCTTCCAGCTCTACATTTCTATGATTCTATGACTCTATGATTCTACCAGCTTCATTGACACAGATTTGTCTTCAATTGATTCCAGAATTGCCCTTCCGTTTCTGGAACCTTCAAACATCCAAAAAGGCTGCTTCTTCCTTAAAACACACTGTCTCTCCTTTACCCCCCACCCCCAGGCCCCCGCCCTCAGAGATTAGAATCGTAAAATCATACAGTAGAAAGGGGTCCATTAGGATATCAAATCCAACCTCTTGCTTAGTGAAGGAAATCCAACTAGAGCATCCCCAGCAGGTAGCTCCTCAGCCTCTTTCTGCAGTTGTACAGAGATCAGAAAAGTTACTTTTTAATAATAAGTTTTATTATAGTAAAAGTAATAAAAAGGAAACAAAAATATGAAGGAACATGTACAAACAGATCAATTAAGAAAAACTAACAAAAACAATTACAATAAAGTACTATAATAAAGTACAATAAGGTATAATAATACATAAAGTACAATAAAGAACAGTAAAGTACTATAAACTACAGACTACAGACTAATAAACAAACTACACATAATTAAAAACATTTAATTAGAACATTTTTCCATTATAAAGATATTTCCATTCATATTTCATTATAATCCATTATTCCATTATAGTCAAAATCATTTCCATTTTAATCATAAACTACTTTCTTAAACCATCTATCATAAACCATTTTATTTAGCAAATATTGTTTTTCCACAAACCTCTTATCATAACAACCAAACAATGGTGTTTCTCATCTTTATAGATAACAATCTAGACTTCAAGGATGTTCCAGTGGAAAAGAACATTTTTATTAAGGAGTCTGGCCATGAAGAACTTTATCACTAAATTATAATTTTCTTTCTTTCTAGAAAAGACTCTCTGTAGATTCAGAAGCCAATTGTCAGGGATTTCCCTGAGTAACAAGAATGCCCACTCCATATTTCGCACTTCTAACTTCAAAGATGTCATTTGCATTGTAATACCTCTTGCATTCTTCAGATTTCCCAAATCAGAAATATTAACACATTGAATCTTTTGTTGAAGGTTTAGCCCTTCTAGTGTAAATTTAATTTATAAGTCACAGTTTATCTATTGCAGAAATTGTGTTGCTTCATTCTTTCTTTTTTGCTGACAGTCTGTCATTTCATCCTGTTGCTGTTTTTTGAGATCCTCATTGTCAATTTCCTTGAATTTCAGGTCAAGGTTTTGTGACAATGCAGACAATTGTCTTGTAAGCCTGTCATATTTTTCCTCAATGGATGCTGTGACTTGTCTAAATTCAGTCAGAAAAATTAAAAAATATTTAGGTATGTCCTCAGTAGCTTTTGAATCATCCAAAATTAAAGCCATGATTCCTGTTCAGAGTCTCCAAAACAGCAAATGTAAGGTCCCCAAAACAACTGATAGGAAAGATGTGAAGGTTAACAAAAGACAATCCAATAAAGGAGAAAAAATAGATAGTAAGTCTCTTTAATAAACACAGAATCTTGTTCCATCATTAAAACCCTTCAAATAAAAATGCAGTGCATCAAAAATATCTAGAAGAAAATGATTAAGCATCCAAACATATCAAACTGTCAAAGATCCAAGATGGGCACTTAATCCTTTAAAAATTCAAAATGAAAAGAAACTCAAAGTCCTTTACAGAGTGCAAATACACTTTAAAAAGTAATACCTAAATCTAAAAAAGGCAAACAATAAGTAGAGGAAAACACACACAAGATTTTAAACTTATATCTGAAAAGGTTTCAAAAACATTCCAAATACTGGAAAGAGTACTGTCTCTTTAAAACTTAGCAATAAGATTTCTCAGCTTATAGGAAAAGTGAACATTGCTGTATGCAAAGGACTTTGTGTTTATTGTAGCTATAAAGCAATAAAGCAATAAAATCCAACTTCCTTATTTAACAAGAAGTTTCTGTCCTAAGGAAATGTAACATCCAATAAGAGGGTGAATTTTTCACGTCCTGGCTCCAACAAAGGGCTTTTTTGCACTTGACGAAGAAAATGTCCTGTTCTGTTACTTATCGGACTGGCGTGCGCCCTTGGAGGATCCAGGCTGATCCGGAGCAGTGCGTGGTCGTGCTACACACTGCTCCGGGGACGAAAATGGTGGCATCCGGTTGGTGGAGACTCTCCACCAACTGGTGAAGCTCATCAGCCTAAAGCCCACCCCCGGAAGATCTGTAGGCTCGCATTGGTGCGAACCTGCAAATCTACACTGGACTGCAGCCATGCAGTGGGGTGCACCACGCTGTTGAAAGACCTGTTTTAAGCGGTCTTTCAATAGCATGGTGAGTGACCACTTCTGGTCGTTCCGGAGCGGGCTGAAGACCGGAACTACAGAAAGTAGTCTGGACCCAGTCTGCCCCCAAGTGCAAACGTCCTCGCTGGAGGACGCTCTGCCCCGTTGCAAAAACAAAGTGCGGAAACGGCCAAAGTGTGTGATTCTTCCAAGCCTTTAGACTTGCTGTGGCCACTCAGTTGCTGAGTGGACACTTCATAGGTCCCGATCTTGGCTCTACAGAGTCTTCAGACCTCCAGAAAAAAGGGGGCCCACTAGCTTGATGGGGAGAGCCCTCCCTATCAAGCACAATGTTTCTGCGGACCCCAATCTAGCAGAGCTCATTAGATCATGTCCTCCATTAATGTGACCAGAACCAGAAAAGTTACAGTTTGACTACTGCTCCTAAAATTCTCAATCTATTGAAGGTGCTTACTAGAGGATTTTGGAAGTTATGGTCTTTGTATTTCTTACATTTTTTCTGTTGCCTAGTGGCAGAGGGTCAATGGGCAATTGCTGGAATTGCTGGAAGCAACCTCTCTTTGTCAGTGATTTGTATTCTCCTGAGTAATGGGGATGTCCTAGACGAATGTTATCTTATGTATTTTAAATTTTAATGTCACAAGTTTCCCTACAATAAATTGTTCAAAACTGTTAACAAAACTAGCAAAACCAATTAGAATAGACTACAAACCGTTTAAAAATCTAAACACAGATCAGTTCTAAAAGTAGCAAAAATTCCTGAAGTAACAAAATTCCTGAAGCTAAAGGGAAAGGAAAATATTTTTAACTTGAAACTTGAAAAACAGAATGGCAGCTGCCATGTGAATATTTCTGGGACCTATGCTTTGCAACCAAACATTAACGATAAAGCTTTATTCCTAGTTTTCTGTCACCAGATTTTTCAAAGTGGGAACTTACTAAGAAGTAACTTGGGAAATGATTTTAAGGAATGGGTAACCTCATTCAGGAGTTCTCTGAGAGACCCTAATCCCAGGAGTCTCAGGCCTTTTTTGCACAGGATTTGCCATGTGAAAGGGCCGCTCGACCATCACGTGAATGTGAGGAGTGGTCCACATGATGCACTCACAATCGCGTGACTGTTACCACTGTGAACTGGCCTGGCCTTTGGTAAACTTTAGATATCATTTTGATATCACAACTCAGCCCCGTTCTGCCACCCTCAGCCACATGTTTGTAAAGGCCTCCGTACAAGCACTGAGCTAGGCATGGCTATTATATGCTGACTCATACTTGTTTACACCAAGGCAACTGTCAGACCGGCTATAGGAGACCTCCCGAAACAAACACCTTAATCAAGGTATGCACGTTAACACAAAGAGACCTCTGCCCTGAATGGGCACCCTAGCGAGCTGAGTGCTCAACTGCCAAGCTAGCCGCATCTGCATACTGGCTATCCTATTGTCAATTCAGACCTGAACTTAATCATGTAAATTCTGACCTTTTGGAGACAATGTCTCAAACCCAAACCTCATTGTTTTCGCCCAAGACTAGACTAGCCCACGGTCATACCTTCCCTAAATAAAACCCCCCAGTTCCGAGAGCTTCCTTGGACCACTCCGGAGTGCCATCCAGCCTTGCCATCACTTCATTCTGCGAGCTCCTGTCAGCCTCTGTGCTGAGTTTCTTCTCTTCAGTTGGACTTCTTAAGGACTACGAGAAAGGGGGCGTATCACCCATTTTCCCCAAACTCTCATTCCTATTGCTAGTTAGCTGTGTGGTTGTGTTTTCTTAATAATTTCTCTGCCTGTTAATAAATATTATTGTTGCTATTTCAACTGTCTGACTGCTCACTCACCTGAACCCGTATACATAGGGTAAAAGATTCCCGCTAAGTTACCCTGCCTCTCGTTAGCTTAAGAGAGTGCTCCAGCTAATTTCCCCATTTTGCTTGAATTGTTTGGTTATTTGGGCACCCCTCACGGGACCCCCAGTCACAGGGTAACATGACGGTCCAGGGTCTGGCAGGCGCCACTAGCGCACTTTTTCATTTTCGGCTTTAAGCCAAAAATGGTACACAATCACGCATCGCTCTGGGGCCCCACGCGCACTTGCCGTGTGTGCAGAGCTCTGGAGCCACGGCGCTTGTGCTTCCTGCCCCAGCACAGCCGGGGAAACTCCCAGGCTGCCCTGCGGAAGGAAGACACGGGGCTCTTGTGTGAGCAGCTGGCAGCTGTGGAGCTGAAGCAATGGGGATGCGAGAGCCTCTCGCTGGAGGCTGCTCATGCAATCCCTGCACCCCAGCACCTAGAAAACGTGAGTTGTGGAAAGGGCCTCAGTCTTCATAGGTAAAAACCACCATTGTATTTTGCACCCTGCCACAAAATAATTTTTTTTCATACCAGCAAACTAAGCTTAAAATGGCAGATCCCTAGTCATGATTGCCACCACATTCTGAGCCATTTGGAGTTTCTGAACTATTTTTAAAACCAGCCCCAGGTGCAACACGTTGCAAGAATGTATAGCAGGCATTGTAAATGCAAAGCTGTTTGGCAACAACTTACAATACTCAAGCCATTTCTCTCATATTAATAGGTTTTTAGAGCTGTCAGTTTTGCTGATGAAATGAATAGGAAAGACTTATAAGCCCCTAAAAATGCATCATTTGAAAGCAGATCCTAATGTTTAAAAAGTATCTCGTAAACTGATGACATAGTATTTTTTGACACTCCAAGTTGTGAAAGTTTTTCTTCTACTATGAAACCTACAGGAGACCTTGCCCTCTTTTGCATCAGGGCACTTTAGGTTATGCCAACATTCTGGCTTCCTTTGACCTACTTGGCAGTGCAAAAGGCAAAAGACTTCATCTGCCAAGAAAAGGTTTGAGAATGCAAATATGATTGGCCTCACAGGATTAGAGATAGACAAACATGCTTGTATAGCTTTCTGCAGCATTATGCATTTTGTCAAACAAAAGTTAATTTCACCCCTATTTGGCATCACTTTTTGTGAATTGTTCTTAATGCCTGCACAAAAATAAGTGTATATGATGATGTGCACTTTATCATAAATGAAAATTCATTTTCATTTTTGTAAACAATCTCTCTCATAATATAGATATTATGCTTGCTATTTTCCCTTTTAGAGGGAAAAGAAGGGCTATAAATGAATCAATGAACATAATGTATAAAAATAAATAAGTACAGCCCATGCTACTTCTCCTAAACATAGAATCATAGAGTTGGAAGAGACCAAAGGGGTCATCCACTCCAACCCCCTGCTATGCAGGAACACGCATCAAAGCATTCCCAATAGATGGCCATCCAGCCTCTGTTTAAAAACCTCCAAAGAAGGAGATTCCACCACACCCTCAAGGCAACATATTCCACTGCTGAACAGCTCTGACCATCAGGAAGTTCTTCCTGAAGTTTAGGTGGAATTTCTCTTCCTGTAGTTTGAATCAATTGCTCCTTGTCCGAGTCTCTGGAGCAGTGGAAAACAAGTCTGTTCCCTCATCGATATGACATCCTTTCAAATATTTAAGCATGTTTATTATGTCCCCCTTTAACCTTCTCTTTTGCAGACTAAACATACCCAGCTCCTGCAAACAGTCGTCATAAGGCAGTGGTTCTCAACCTGTGGGTCCCCAGATATTTGTGGACTTCAGCTCCCAGAAGCCCCAGCCACTATGGTCAATGCTCAGGGCTTCTGGGAGCTGAAGTCCAAAAACATCTGGGGACCCACAGGTTGAGAACCACTGTCATAAGGCATGGTTTCCAGACCTTTCACCATGTTGGTTGTCCTCTTATGGACACATTCCAGCTTGTCAATATCCCTCTTGAAATGAGGTGCCCAGATGAAATAACTTATTGGAATTTCAGTGTCTTATAAGTAGTAACATCACAAATTTGCATATGAGGCCCTTATTTGTCTGCTAGTTAAAACTACTCCTTTTCCCAAGTGGCTTCCCGCCCACTAATGGCCTGACTTTGTGTTGCCTTTGTTCTCTTCCTTATCAAGGTTTGTTAAATCAAGATACCCTTGTTCCCAAACACTGGCTTTTCTTATTTCTCTTTCAGTTTCCTTCATCCTCTCCAGTATCTTTTATATGGCATCAAGCAGCACAGCACTACATATATTACATAGAATCAAAGAGTAAAACACTACAAGCATTTACTTGGCAGCAAACAGTAAATAGTATATATCTTGGTATGATAGTGTATGGTGAGGTACAGGATGTTAACATGAAAGCAAACATCAAAACATTACATGTCTTTAGGTTGGAATTAAGATATCATAGCAGGGAAAGCAAAGAGACCTGACCGATATTTCATAGTTGTTTAGCATCCTTATTGACTTAGAATATGATTATTTGGTTGTTGTTGATGATTTTAATGAAAGTTTGGATCCTTTCCTAGACAGAAATACACCTCTGCCAAGGAGACAATCCATGGTGAAAGCTACTTTTTGGGCATATTGAATAAATATGATTTAATTGATGTTTGCACCCAGAAGAATAGAGACTATACCTTTATCTCTTTGGTCCACCATAATTTTTTTCAGATCAGATTCTTTCTTTTTTTTTCACCTTTGGTTAGTAATAGAAACACGCGCAAAATTGAATCCTTGATAATATCAGACCATACTCTAGTTTGTCTGAAACTGAATTTTTCTAATGCTCCTAAACCTTTTAGTCTGTTGTATTTCAAAGTTTTGCTACTCAGTGATGAACAGTTTAGCACTCATATGTCAGCAAATATGGTGGAATATTTTAAAATGAATGAACGCTCTGCATATGCTGTTGAATGGGAAGCACACAATGCCTACATTTGGGGTAGAATCATTGCTTACTCTTACTGAATAATATTCTCTTGCAACAAATGGAATTTGCTTAGTCTACAGCAAGCGTATCAGAAAAATGAGAAATGTCCCAACAAGATCCTGGCACATCTTTTTTTTTTCAAATTTATATTTATTATTTTCATTAAAGTTGTAATAAATTTAGTGAGCATATTTACACAAATCAAAATCACAATTCAAACACATTCTGCAATATTACATAGTAAGGTATGAAACAATAATATCCATTAGAAAAAATAATAGAAACAGATGTTCGCTATCTACATGACAATGACACATACCTACAACAAGTTTTTTGGAGAAAGAATAAAAGAGAATAGGAGGGGGGAAATAGGAAGATATAAGAAAGCAGAACAAACCAACAAAGAAAATCATGACAAAGAAAAAACACAATTGGACTTCTCATGCTGTCTGTGCCACAGATTGAGCCAAATTCAGATCTTGTTCCATTTGGTTTTCATGTCAATTTAATTTTAGAACACTGTAGGGTTAATTACTCATTCATTCATCCTTATTTGCTGATCGTTGGTAATTATTCAAAATCATCCCTCTATGTCTTCATATCAGTTATGTATTAACCCTCAGTTAGTTAATTCATATTCTAATCAAATACCTGTTATAGTAATCTCATGTTTAAGAAAGTTTCATTTCCATGGTTTTTTCACACTTTTTATTCCTTATCTCTAATGGTAAACCTTTCCTAATTGTTGTGATATTTTTTTTTTGAAGAACATTTTATACAGTTGTACATGCTTAATACCTACACATTATTTTGTATTAGCCTCTGCAGATAATTTGTGAGTGGCTGCCATGTTTTGAAAAATTTGTGATCTGATCTGTTTTCTAACAAATATGTTAACTTATCCATTTTTGTCACCTCTAGGAGTTTCTCCAACCACTCTCCTCTGGATGGAATTGATTCCTTCCACCAGTACCTAGCAAATATCATTCTGGCTGTTGTGACCATATGTCATATTAACCTCTCTTTACAATCATCCTCTTCCTGATTTAAATCAATTATTCCTAACAGGAACAATTTAGGGTCCAAATTGAGCTTCATCTCTAATACCTTTTGAATGACTGCTTGGACCATGAACCAGAATTTCTGCATTCTATTACAACCCCACCATTGGTGAAAAAAAGTACCTTTTTCTTTATGACATCTCCAGCATTTATCATGTGTATTTTTTAACATCTTAGCTATCCTTGTTGGGGGGAGATACCATCTGAACATGACCTTCAGAGCGTTCTCTTGTAAGCTATATGATCTTGTAAATCTAATTATTCTTTTCCAGGCTTTTTCCCATTCTGTAAATCCAATGTTGTGTCCTATATCAGTCACCCATTTTACTATAATTATATTCTTTAATTATTTCTTCTTCCATATCTAATCTAAGAAAGTTGGTATATCCTTGATAACAGCTTTTGGTTTCCTTTCTTTAGCTCTAATTCAAATTCTGTTGGGTTCACATCAATTCCACCTTCTTTCAAGTCTTTTTAAAATATTTCTTGGATCTGGAGGTATGGAAACCAGTGCGCTGTCATTCCTTCCTGCTGTAATCTCTGGTGACTTTTTAATTGCGTCACACCACCTGATAAATATGTTAGTTATTTATATGTAATCCAATCTATATCACCTCCAAGGCTTTTAATCGAGAGGTCTTTGGTGGGAGAAGGCGAGATGGAAATTTTGGACATAGATACCTTTTATATTTCATACATGTCTTATACAGAGATTTTTGGATTGCATGGGTGTTAAACATTTTTTGAACTTTAACTTTTTGATACCACAGGTAAGAGTGCCATCCAAAAAAGAGTTCATGATCTTCTAAGGCTAATAACCTCTGGTTATTTAGGCATATAGATAGTTTTATCCAGACTCAGCAGGATGCTGCATAATAGATTTTCACGTTTGGAATAGAGAATCCCCTCTTTTTCTAAGGTTTGTCATTGGTATTAGTTTAAACCTTGGTTTTTTTACCCAGCCACAAAAAATCTGACAGATCTTTAGTACAATCCTTAAACCACTTTGGAGGGACTACAACTGGAATCATTTGAAACAGAAAAAGCACTTTTGGAAGAATACTCATTTTAATTAAAGACAGTCTTCCCATAAATGATAGGTTCAATTTCTTCCAAATGCTTATTTTTTGACAAATCTGCTTCAAATTAGAGATATAATAGTTACTAAACAATTGGTTATTCTTGTTGGTTATTGAGATCCATAAGTATTTTACTTTATCAGCACATTTTATTCCAGATATTGATTCCAGCTTTTCTTTGTCCGCTTTCCTCATATTTTTGGTCAAAATCTTTGTTTTTGATTTGCTAATTTTAAATCCCGCCAAGAAGCCAAATCTATTTAAAATTGCATTTAACATAGTCATTTGCAACAGGGAATCTTCCTGGAAGATGACCACATCATCTGCAAAAGCTCTGTATTTATATCGTTCCTTGCCAATTTTAACACCAGGGATGGAGCTCTGTTGAATTTCTCTAAGCAAAACCTCAAGGATCAGAATGAACAGCAATGGCGAGAAAGGGCATCCCATGCCCTTTTCTACTGAGAAACTTTTTGATCTTTCTGCATTTATAATCAGATGAGCTAGTTGTTCTGAATAGATTGCTTTAATCCACGATATAAACAGTGTACCAGATTTCATCTTCCCCAGAATTTTAAGAGGAAACTCCATCTGACATTGTCGAAAGCCTTCTTAAAGCACCTTTCTTTTCATTGTGATAGTCTAAATATTCTAGAATATGCAACATGAACCGTATATTATCTTTCATCTGCCACCCAGGGAGGAAGCCAGTTTGGTCTTCGCCAATATATGTCAGCAAAAATCTCTTCAGTCTTTGGGTCAATATTGAAGTGAAAATGTTGTAGTCTTCATTTAGCAAAGATATGCGTCTAAATTCAATAGGTGTGGGATTCTCTGAATTGGTCTTTGGAATGAGTATAATGCTCACTTCCTTCCATGTATTTGAGATTACCCCGTTATCTTTGATTATGTTAAATAGTTTTTGTAATGGCTTTACTAACTGATCTTTGAAACATTTATAATATTTGGACGAGAGACCATCTGGGCCTGGCAATTTGTTTATTTTTAATCTATCAATAGCTTCCTTAATTTCTGTAATTGATATTAGTTTATCTAAGAACTCTTTCTGTTTTTGATCTAGTTGTGGGAATTTTTTTTTTTTGGAGGTATTCCTCAATCTTATTAATCTCTTCTGAGTTATGAAGACAAAACAAATTCTGAAAATAGTTACTTAGGATTTTTTTTATTTCCTTACTATCCAAAACAGATCGAGCTCCTTCCTTAATTCAGTTGATTACATGCTTTTCCCTTTCTTTATGAATTTTATATGCCAGCCTTTGGCCTGGTTTATTTGCATATTCAAAAGTGTTTGCTTAACAAATCTGAGCTTCTTTTCTATCTCTTCGGTCATATTTAGAGATAGTTGTTTCTGTAATATCTTTATCTTCTCCTGGACTTCTTTGTTTCCCGGATCTTGTTTGGGGTTTTTTTTTTTCCCAGATTGCTGATTTTCTCCACTAGCTCTCCCACAGCCTTGGTCTTTTTTCTTTTCCACTCGATTGACTTTTGGATTCCCCTAATCACTGTTTTCAAGGTATCCCATACCACTGGAGTGCTCACACCTTTTTCTAAATTATATTTGAAAAATTCTCTCAACTCATTTTTACCATAGGAGATAATATCTTCATGTAAAAGTAAATTCTCATTCAGTCTCCAGGTTATATAGGTGGGAGAAGATTCCAATTGAATTTAAATTGGATTGTGATCACTAAACATTTGGGGTAGGATCTCAGCCATTTTAATCAGGTTATTTAAAGTTTTTGAGTTCCATACCATATCTATCCTAGACCAAGATTGGTGTCAGTCAGAAAAAAAGATGTAGTCCTTCTGTCTAGGATGCTTACGTCTCCACATATCATCTAACTGAAAATCTTCTAGCAATTGGAAACAGTCTTTGGGGAGCTTACCATAGCTGTGGGAACTAGCCGTAGTGTTCTTCTCCCATGCTGGATCTACAGTGCCATTTAAGTCCCCCATCAAATAAACATGTTTGTAGGAGAAATTACACAAGTATTGTCACAAATCTTCATAGAATTTTTTATTTTCTTTGCGGGGAACATAAACACCTACAAGCAAAATAACGAAGCCATTTAACTTAAACTCCACACCGAGAAATCTTCCTTTATCATCCTTGAAAATTAATTTGGGAAGGAGATATGGTTTGACATACAGAACAATGCATCTTTTTTTAACTATTGTGGCTGGGACGAAAGTCTCACCCAATCCTGGAAACCATAACATGTTTTAATCCTCCCTTTTTATATGGGTCTCTTGTAAACTGCAAATAGCTAGTTGTAATTTTTTCAAATAATGGAAAATTTTCTTTTGTTTCACTAGCGTATTCAGTTCGTTCACATTCCAAGATATAATTTTGTGATTCATTTCCCCTTGTCTTTTTCAATAGCTAAGTCCTCAATTTCTAAATCAATCAAGCTCACATCTACTCCATTTTTTGAATCTTCTGGGTCTGATTTTTGATCCTTATCCAACATCCTCTTTTTCTCTACAGCTGGTGTACACTCTAAAGCCCTTTCCACACGAGCATATTGCCCGCGCTAGGGCGACCTCGCCAGGAGGTCTTCTACACCGCGAGGCGCGCGAGGGCAGTTTGCAAATGGGAGGTTCTAAACCTCGAACCGCCCTCGCGCAGCCGCGGGGGTGGCGCTGTGAGTCTTATAAAAACCACTTCTCAAGTGGTTTTTATGTGACTTGTACGCGTTGCCCCGTCGCTGCACCCCATTTAGAACTGCAGGGATGTGTTAGCGCATCTCTGCAGAGCTGCCCGGGGGCGGGATTCCAGCTGGCGTGCTGCCCTGATTGGCAGAGCGCTGCTGGAAGCTGGCGGCCGCCATTTTGGGCGCCGCCGAACGCCGCCAAAATTCGCCGCCGTTTGGAGCGGTGAACGTGTGCTCCCCGTGGGGACGAAGCAACCCGTTTAGTGGTAAGCTCCGTCCCTGCGTGCGCCCCCCGTTTACCCGCCCCACGTGTGGAAAGGGGCTAAGTCATCTTGCCTTTTAGCCAGTGTTTCTTTGTCTTCCCCCTTAAGTATATTGATCTTCTTTAGTAGATGTGGCTCAGGATCTACTCAGGTTTTATCCATATCGTCTAAGGAAGTCTTGTGCTTTTTCTATCAAGTTTAATCAGAAACGTTGTTGTTGATAGGTAAATATCACTCCCTCCAATTGGTCCCACCTAAATGGAATTTGGTTAGCCTTCGGTTTAGAAACAAGAAATTCACAATCTTTCCTATTCTTCAATATTCTTGTGGAGATTTCCCACACAACAGAAAGCTGTTTACCTTGGTTAGTTAGGGGAAGTTTATTATGTTCTTCCATGTTCTTATCCTTTGTAGGTTTCTTGGTGAACTGTACTACAACATCTTTGGGAAGTTTTTTTTTTTTTTTGGCCAATACTGACTGGACTCTACAAACCAAATCAATTCTATTATCAACAATATCTTCTTCTAAGTCCATAAATTCCACTGGTACATTTACCATTCTTTCTCTAATGTTCTCATTACTCTCTTCTTCCAAACCCCTAACACGAATCCATGAATCCATTTGCTTCTGTTCTCTAAGTGCTAATCTGTCTAGCTGTTTTTCGATTATATCAGAGGATGTATCTGATTTCTGTCGTATCTCTTTAATTTCTTTCTTATTTATTTCAATATCCTTCCTATTTATCACCACATCTTTCTTAACTTGATCAAGTGAATTTTGAATTTCAGTCACTTGAGATTTTAGATTGAACAGATCTTGCTTAATTTCTTTCATGAAATCCCTCATTTTGTCCATAATTTCTTATGGTATTCTGGCGGAGCATCGATAGAATCCCTTCTGCTTTGAGAATCCCCTCCTCTCATTTTCCCTGACCTCATTTTGGACATCATATAAAGAGTGTTCTAAAATTTAAGCAAAGAAACATATAACTGACTTAATGAAAAATATTGTAATACAATCAGATAATCTACCAGCTCAAATTACCTTGTTTGTTTTTTAACTATAGCCCACTTTTAACATAGTTATCAACTTTAAACAATATTGATTATAGTCAATATAGCCCTCCACAATTGAACTCCGTTAGGTCTATATTCTATAATCCATATACCTTAATCAATAATCTGCAATCAGCTTTCAGTAGTCAATATTCACAAATTGATAATCCACCCCCATTTAGTATTAATATTCAATAGTACTCAGTACTCCATACAAAATAATGAATAATCGATAGTTAATATTCCATGTTCAATTCCATTATTTTATCTTTAACATGCAATAATCAAAAATCAATAATCAATATTCAGTATCAATAATCAATATTCAACTCAATTATTTATCTTACTTAAATTGTCTTTTCCTACCTTCTCATCTAACTTTATAAAACTTATATGACTTGTATAATTTTACTGACTTTATATATATACTTTATATAATTATAATATTATTACATCCAGTCTATGATTCGCAAATTCATTCATGAATTCCTTACATTGAGATAATTTAAACCCAAACCGATAACTTATATAAATTAGTTTCAGCCTTATCATTTGTGAAAGCTTGACCAGGAATATATGAGCATATAAATCAATACATCCATAACTCAGTAAACCATAATCAAAGTTTATCAGTTAATTTAGAAACCAAAAGTCATTACGTTGTGTATATACAATTACATCACTAGTGTCCAATATTTAATTCTTCTGGTTCATTGCTTGCTATAACCAGCTGTCTTCATGTAAACTTCACTGATTTATAAACTCCCGAACTGGTCAATAATTAGATGACATACTTCACCAACCAGTAGATGGTATACTGGAAAGTGTAGCAAATGGGGCTCACCATAGAAAAAGAAACAACAGTATGAGGGGATCCCTGGGCACGTCCCAACTACTCTTCAGTTCAATCTGTTCGTAAGTCCTTCAGTTTTCTTTTCAATATTGTTCAAATTTGGGGGTAATTCATCAGCAGAGGAATCCAAATTCATTAGTCTAGCATGCAATGAGTCTCTAATAATACTGTCAAACTAGCAGGGGAGAGAAAAGAAGATGGGAAAAAGAGAAAAAAAAACCTCAAGCACTTTTGCACTTGAGTCTGTGTGCATCTTGGTACCTTCGAACCTTCACACCTTCAAAGAGTTCTTAAAAAAAAAAGAAAAGGGAATAATGGAGTTAAACTCCATCTTTAACACTGTGATAATTGGGCTTCCCATTATCTAGGCTTATCAAAGGGAGATACTGCCCTCTTCAGGTAAACCAAGGGTTAATGAGGTGTTGGGATTACATCAAGGGTCACAGGGTGAGAGTTGACCAACCAAAAGGAAAGAGTCAGCATCACAGGTCACAAGGTGAGAATTGACAAACCAAAAGAAAAAGAGGTGGGCATCTTGGAGATGCTTCCAGATCCTTCCAAGGAGGAAAATATAAAACTTCTGAGAGATCATGTGGCCAGAGACAGAGAGAGAGAAACAAAGAGAGGAGAGCTGGGCCAGTCGAGCTGGCAGACATGCCGTGTCTCCTGGACCCCCCCTCTTCTCCTTTAGACCATCTAAGCCTATAACCTAATTGTGAGTAATTAGAAATAAGTAGTTAGTCGCGTTAGGAATGTTGTTATTTTGGGAATTGGCTGATCTTAAGAATGTATCTGTGCTGTTATATCTGTTTTGTAAATTCTTGTATCTAAGTGTACCTGGGAGGGGGGAGCCTCTCAAGTGTGAAATGGTTTTGTTTATTTGCATGCCTTGATTAAACACTTCCATAAACCTCCGTTTCTCTCCATTCCACGCCAGGGTTGGTACACGCTACATAGGACCTCTCACTCAGGGGAGGGGGAGGGGGAAGATCCTTACGCTTAGAGATTGGGCAGAGTCCCTCCTGTTCTGTCCAACCGATCCATAATTCAGGGTGGTGGTGGCAGCATACCTGATCGAGCTGGGGAGATTGCCAGTCTTTCCAAGCGTGGGAGTCAGCTTTGGGAGGCTGGCAAGAACCCCAGTAAAATGCTGGGAGGAATTTCCAGTCTTGCAAGGGTGGGAGTCAACTTGAGAGACTGGAAATAAACCTGCAGTGTCACAAACACGCACAGTCTGTCCAGGTGAAAATGACAAAAGAAAAACACCCATGTAGAAAAACAGGTCTAAATTATTGTAGTCTCTTCAGCCTTTCACAGAGGAGAGAGCAGAGGGAGCAGAGGAGAGGGTCGAGGGGCTGTGCTTGCTTGTGTTTGTTTAGTCTTGCTTGTGTTTCTTTGGCCTTGCTTGTGTTTGTTTGGCCTTGCTGGTGTTTGTTTGGCCTTGCTGGTGTTTGTTTGGCCTTGCTGGTGTTTGTTTGGCCTTGCTGGTGTTTCTTTGGTCTTGCTGGTGTTTGTTTAGTCTCTTTGTGCTGACCGTGTGCTCTCCCTGAGCACATGGTCTGACTAATGAGGGGGAGGAGCCAGCTAGGGGGAGGAGCTTTATTAGGAGCTTCCAACAGCAAGTCCTCCAACTTTAACCCTTGGCATTCTGTAGAGCAGACGTAGCTTATACACCCAGTTATTCTTTCTAGAATTACATACTGTACTGCTCTCTCTAGTTGCAAGGATGGAAGGTGAGGGAGTTACTGCAGTCACCTGTAACACTTGTGGCATGTTCCTTTTCTTGCCACAAGATGTTCTTGGGTACACCTGCACCAAGTGCAAACTGGTCACCTTCTTGGAAGAGAAGGTGTGCCAGCTGGAGGCACGAGTTTCTGATCTTCATCTTATTAGGGAAGGGGAGGAGTTTTTGGATAGGGCAGAGAGGACCTACCGGAAGACCGAATGCACGGAGGAGCTGCCAGATCAGCAAGTTAGCACACTGTGCCAGGAAACGGAGGCTTGGACGAATGTCACACGGAGGAGTAGAAGGACCAGGAAGGCAACAGAGACTCTTAACCTGCACAATCGCTTCAAAGGTATTGGCGTTACGAACAATGAGGAGTGCCATGCGGAGGGAACAGAATGTCAACAAGAAGAAATCCAACTTCAGCAACAGGAACTAGGTCAATGCTCCCAGCCTCAACAGAATGCCCAGGCAGTCCTAGTGGAACATGCTCGTCGAGGAGACCAGGACAAACCTCAGAGGATGCGAGTTCTGGTTGTTGGGGACTCTTTGCTCAGAGGAACAGAAAGGGAAATTTGCAAACCGGACAAGCTCAATCAAGAGGTCTGCTGTCTTCCTGGGGCCAGGATCAACCACGTAACGGAGAGGCTAACCAGGCTGGTCAAACCCACTGACCATAAGCCCCTCATTTTGGTTTATGTCGGAACCAATGACACTGCGAGGAGCAGCTTTTACCACATCTCAAAGGACTATGAGCTTATGGGGACGAAGCTTAAGGACCTTGGTGCGCAGGTGGTCATTTCATCTCTCCTCCCTGTTCAAGGATATGGTGCACTTAGGGAAAGGACAACAGCAGAGGTCAACAACTGGCTCCGCATGTGGTGCCGCCATCAACGGTTTCAGTTTTTGGAACATGGCCTGAATTTCCATGAACGTGGGCTTCTGGTGAGGGATGGGCTGCACCTCACAAAACTTGGCAGGAATGTTTTTGCAAACAGTCTCGCAAGGAGGATTAAGAGGTCTTTAAACTAAGTTCTGCTGGGGAGGGAGACAATATTATTCAGGGCAGGGACTTGGCGAGCGCGGGAGGAAAGGCCCAATTGATACTGGACAAGTAGTACAAGCGGCCAATGGTGGGAGGAGGGGAAACAGGACTTGCAGGAAGGGCCCGGGGACTTAAGTGTCTATTCACTAATGCACGGAGTATGAGAAACAAGCAGGATGAACTTGAACTCCTAGTACAACACAATAAATACCATTTGATAGGCATCACTGAGACCTGGTGGGATGAGTCTCATGATTGGAATACAGGAATAGAGGGGTAGAGCCTATTTTGTAAAAATAGACCAAACAAGAAAGGAGGAGGAGTAGCCTTGTATGTCAAGGATGTTTTCACCTGTAAAGAGATCCTTGACTTAAACCCAGTAAGCCAGGTCGAGAGCATTTGGGTAAGAATTAAGGGAGCAAGAAACAATAGGGATATTCTGGTAGGGGTTTACTACAGACCTCCAACCCAGGCTGAGGACTTTGATGATGCCTTCCTCAACCAAATGACTGCACATTCAAGGAGGAGAGATACAGTAATAATAGGAGATTTCAATTACTCAGATATATCCTGGCAGTCAAACTCTGCCAAGACAGCAAGGTCCAGCAAGTTTCTTACTTGTCTTGCAGACAACTTCATGGCCCAGAAGGTGGAAGAGGCCAGAAGGGGATCAAATATTCTAGATCTGATCCTGACCAGCAGGGATGACCTTGTTAATGAGGTAGAAGTGGTTGGATCTTTAGGGGGGAGTGACCATGCCCTATTGGAATTTGGCATTCAGTGGGAAGGAGAAGATAAGGGTAGCCAAACACTCATCTTAGATTTTAAAAAAGCGGACTTCTGTAAACTTAGGAAGCTGCTGGCTGGAATTCCGTGGTCAAGAATAGTGAAAGAGAAAGGCATTCAGGAGGCATGGGAGTTCCTTAAAAAGGAGATATTGAAGGCACAGTCTAAAACTGTGCCAATAAGGAGGAAAAATGGAAGGCATCTGAAGAAACCAGAATGGTTGACTAAAGAACTCTCAGCTGAGCTAAGTGTTAAGAGAAACATGTATAGGAACTGGAAGAAGGGGGAAACCACCAAAGAAGAATTTAAGCAAGTGACCTGGAGATGTAGGGAGGAGGTCAGAAAGGCTAAAGCACAGAACGAACTTAGGCTGGCCAGAGACATTAAAAACAATAAAAAGGGCTTTTTTAAATACGTCCGCAGCAAAAGGAAAAAGAAGGAGACGATAGGGTCGCTGCGCAGAGAAGATGGTGAATTACAGGAGGAAGAGAAAAGGCAGAATTACTTAACATCTTCTTTGTCTCAGTTTTTTCCCAGAAGGATACAAGCACTCAACCTGGTGGTTGGGGAACAGGTGAGGAAGCAGGGGAAATGAGGCACATAAAAGGTAGAGAGGTGGTACAGGAATACCTGGCCACACTGGATGAATTCAAGTCTCCAAGGCCAGATGAATTGCATCCTAGGATATTAAAAGAACTGGCAGAGGTCATTTCGGAACCGCTTGCTATAATCTTTGAGAAATCTTGGAGGACAGGAGAAGTTCCAGCAGACTGGAAGAGAGCAAATGTTGTCCCCATCTTCAAGAAGGGAAAAAAAGAGGACCCAAATAATTATCACCCAGTCAGCCTGACATCAGTACCCAGAAAGATCCTGGAGCAGATCATTAAGCAGTCAGTTTCTAATAACTTAGAAAGCAAGAAAAATTATGAGAAGTTAACATGGATTTCTCAAAAATAAGTCATGCCAGACTAATCTTATCTCTTTTTATGATAGAGTTACTAGCTTGATTGATGAAGGAAATGCTGTGGATGTAGCATATCTCAATTTCAGTAAGGCCTTTGACAAAGTTCCCCATGATAGTCTTGCAAAGAAAATAGTAAAATGCGGGCTGGACAGGGCTACTCTTAGTTGGATTTGTAATTGGTTGACTGACCAAACCCAAAGAGTGATCACGAATGGCTGCTTTTCATCCTGGAGAGAAGTGACTAGTGGGGTGCCACAGGGTTCTGTCCTGGGCCCAGTGCTGTTCAATATTTTTATCAAGGACTTGGATGAAGGAATAGAGGGCATGCTCATCAAATTTGCAGATGACATCAAATTGGGAGGGGTTGCTAATACGCTAGAGGACAGGATCAAAATTCAAAATGACCTGGATAGGTTGGAGAGCTGGGCCAAGGCTAACAAAATGAAATTCAACAGAGAGAAGTGTAAGGTCCTACACTTAGGTAGAAAAAATGGAATACAGAAATATAGGATGGGGACAAGTGTCTGGATAGCCGTACATGTGAAAGGGACCTGGGAGTCTTCATAGATCACAAGCTGAACATGGGTCAGCAGTGTGATGCAGCAGCCAAGAAAGCCAATGCAATTCTCGGTTGCATCAACAGGAGTATGGTGTCTAGATCGAGGGAGGTACTGGTACCACTCTACCCTGTTTTGGTTAGACCTCATCTTGAATACTGTGTCCAGTTCTGGGCACCCCAATTCAAGATGGATATGGTCAAGCTGGAGCAAGTCCAGAGAAGGGCGACCAAAATAGTGAGAGGCCTGGAAGCCATGTTCTATGAGGATAGACTTAGAGAGCTGGGTATGTTTAGTCTGCAGATGAGAAGGTTAAGAGGGGACATGATAGCTATGTTTAAATATTTGAAGGGATGCCATGTAGAGGAAGGAGAGGGCTTATTTTTCTGCTTCTCCAGAGACCAGGACAAGAAGCAATGGATTCAAGCTGCAGGAAAGGAGATTCCACCTGAACCTCAGGAAGAACTTCCTGACAGTCAGGGCTGTCCGGCAGTGGAATATGCTGCCTCGGAGTGTAGTGGAGTCTCCTTCCTTGGAGATTTTTAAGCAGAGACTAGATGGCCATCTGTCGGGAATGCTTTGAGGGTGTTCCTGCATGGCAGGGGGTTGGACTGGATGGCCCGTGTGGTCTCTTCCAACTCTACATTTCTATGATTCTATGATTGTATGAGATTGGGGAAAAAAAGCAACGTCACACCATGGAAGCTATTTGCCGTGGGTAGGAAGTTTCTGGGCTCATTCAATGTTCTTTCCTTGCTTGCAATCCCAAAGGGCTTTCCACAGTGGTGGGATACTGTTGTGCTCTTATTTCTCCTAGTCTTCTTCTAGTCTTCTAATCTTTGGAAAGAGATTCAGAGGCAGGAATTCAGTGGGGTAACCACCCTTTTCATGCCAATGCAGGCAAGAGTGATGGCGGTGACTGCTCATCCAGCTGCTTCTTCTATGGCACTGGAACTGGCACCTAGGGAGAGATGGCTTGAGTGATGTCACAGGCCCCAGTCTAGCTGTATCCCTCAGTTAATTGTTTGGGGGTGCAGACAAACTGACTAGCTCTTGGCTGTCAGTAGCCTGCAGCGGCAGTGACCCCAAGCTGAGTGTTCAGAGGTCGTATCTTCCTAGCTCATGCTCAAACTGGAAGTTGATTCTGGCACATCTTAAGCATCAACAGCAATGCAATATTATTTCAGCTATCAAAGATGAAAGCAATGATTTATATACATCATACATAAATATAAATCTACAGTTTGTCCAGATGGATGGCAAGGAAAAATGCAAGGTGAACTGGTGAAACACCAAAGCCCATTGGTGTACGTGGGGTTAGGAGATCATTGGGAAACTATCCATTATGTATTGGCCCCTATTGCAAACTACCCAGTAGAGCTGGAACTGAATTGGCTTAAATTACATGACCATTACATCAATTACATCAAGTGGAGTAATGGAACAGTGAGCTTTCTAATGGGGCAAAGCTGAGAATATAGGCGGAATGAATACTGGCAGAGAGGAAAACTGCGTTCTAGATACAAATATTTGGCAGACCAAATCTGGGAGCATATAAGAGAAATAATAGATGGTGTAGTGAGGGAACTGCCTTCAGAGTATACAGACTTGAAGGGGTCTGCTGGGACTTCTCCTGGGACTTCTCCTGATAGTCTACTGGGACTTCTCCTGTTCTCCAAGAATTCTCAAAGATTAACACCAGTAGTTCTGAAATTACTTCTGCCAGTTCTTTTAATACCCTTGGATGTAGTTCATCTGGCCCTGGAGACTTGAATTCATTTAAAGTAGATGGGTATATTGTCTACTACTTCTCTACCTATACTGTGCTGAGTTTCTGCCACTTCCCCACCTGCTTTCCACACCCCAGGTTGAGTACTTTTTTCCTCTGTGGAGATAACTGAGGCAAAGAAAGTGTTGAGTAGTTCTGCTTTTTCTCTGCCCCTATTAATACTTGGCCATCTTTTCCGTGCAGCGACCTTATCATTTCCCTGTTTTTCCTTTTGCTGCAGACATATCTAAAAAAGTTCTTTTTATTGTTTTTAATCTCTCTGACAAGCCTAAGTTCATTCTGTGCTTTAGCTTTTCTGACCTTTTCCCTGCATATTCTGTCTATTTGCTTGAATTCCTGTTTGAGGATTTCCACATTTTTTCCATTTCTTGTACATGTTTATTTTAACAGTTAGCTCAGTTGAGATTTCTTTAATCAACCATTCTGGTTTCTTTAGACACACCCCATTTTTCCTCCTTAATGGAACAGTTTTAAATTGTGCCTTCAATATTTCACTTTTAAGAAACTCCCATTCATCATGAACTCCCTTCTCTTTCAGTATTCTTTATACACACACACACACACACGCACATATACACATGAGTTTATTAATGTAAAATATCTTATAAAACGAAAAGTTATATACACCATATCTTAATAGTATACCTACCCAACATTTAACAACAGTTAACATTTAACAAACCACTCACATACATACAATATTTCCTTCTTTTTTCCCCTTTCTTCTTTCTTGTTGAGATGGATGTCCTTACCCCAACCTCCTAACAAACCTTCTAGTTTATATTGATTATTCAATAACATCCTATATATCCTGCCACCTAACCCTTTTCTGCCTTCCTGTCTTTTCATCAATATTTCTTCTAATGGATTTTGGCTATCTTTTTTAGATATTATTTCCTGTAAACTGTTATATATACCATTTAATTGAAGCCAATATTGATTACATATTAAATCTAGTATTTCTTTTATCTCTATCCATTTACCTAGATTATCAGATAGGTCACCTATTATGGTATATCCAATACTCCTCAATTTCCTTAATACCATTCCTTTACCAACTTCCCCTTCCTTATTCAAATATTCTAAAGAGTGCCAATAATAATGTTTAAACTTCAATTTCCCCCCCATTTTTGCCATATTTGTCACATTATCCTAAAAAGTCCTTTATTAATTTTATTTTTCTTTCCTTTTCTTATTTCTAACATTGACTTATATTCCATGTCATTTAACTGCTTCTCTGTCCTAACCCATCTTTTTTGTATATCATATTCAAAATCTAATATTCTTAATATTTGGAAAGTCTCAAAATATTTTTCCAGACAGGGAGGTCCCCACCCTCCTTATTGATGAATATATAATAATGTATTAGAAATCCTACTCTTCTTTTTCTTTAATATCCATTCCTCTTTCAGTATTCTTGACCATGGAATTTCAGCCAGTAATTTGCCTAACTTTACAGAAATTAGCTTTCTTAAAGTCTGAATGCATGTCTGGCTACACTTGGCTTCCCCTTCCCACCGAATAACAAATTCCAATAGAGCACGGTCACTTCCATCTAAGGATTCCACCACTTACACCCCATTAATAAGGTCATCGCTGTTGGTTAGGATGAGATCTAAAAATAGTTGATACCTTTGTTGCCTCTTCAACTTTCTGGACAATGAAATTGTCTACAAAGCAAGTGAGGAATTTGTTGGACCTTACACTCTTGGCAGAGTTTGACTGCCAACATATATCAGAATATTGGAGGTTGCCGTTATGACTGCATTTCTTCTTTTTGAACATGTGGTCATTTGCTCTAGGAAGACTTAATCTCGATCCTCAGTTTGGCTTGGGGATCTGTAGTAGACCCCAACAATGACATCCTTATTGTTCCTCACGCCCTAATTCTTACCCAGATGCTCTCAACCTAGCTTCCTGGATTTAAGTCATGGATCTCTTCACAGGTATAAGCATCTTTGATGTACAAGCTGCTCCTCCTCCTTTCTTGCTTTGCCTATTTATCTCAAATAGGTTATACCTCCCCCTATTACTACATTCCAGTCATGGGACTCATCCTACCAGGTTTCAATAATTCCTATTATATCATACTAGCATATTTACCCAGCACTGCCTAGGATTTTATTTTCCTCTTAAGAACTGACCAAACTGTCTTCTCCAGTACCTGTAACTTCTCCCCATATGTCCCATTACAATTTGTGTTCAGAGTTATTTATATACACAGTTTGGATTCCTGAGGGAAGGCACTGTCTTCCTCTTTGCTGCTAGACCTAGTTTCCAAAGCAACCGGCCTATTCCAGTACCTGTAACTTTTCCCCATATTCCTCAATCCAATCTGTATTCAGAGTTGTTAACATACAGAGGTTGGGTTCCTGCAGGAGTACACTGCTGCTTGGCTCTCAGCTGAGAATTCTAAAGGCCCCTCCCTGAACTGCCAACCCCAGGGTTTCATAGAATCTTCACAGCCAGCCAATCATATGAGATCTTCGCCTGCCTGATGCAGACAGACAAATTCACAAACATTGATTTTTATATACTAGATTTACTTTGTTGTATTAAGAGTTCCAGTTCATCTTATTTCCCATGCTCTGTGCATTAGTGTAGAGACATTTAAGACCACATGCCCTTCCCACAAGCCCTGTATGAAAATTGCTTTTCCTCCACTGTTGCGTACTATTTGGCCTGCTCTTTCTATAACTTTTGGGCTTTTCTCCTCAGCACTTGATGAATTCCTGCCCTGGATAATACTGTCTCCCTCCCTGCCAGAACTGAGTTTAAAGCCCTCCTGATCAGATTTGTGAGACTCTTACCAAAAATATTCTTTCCAATAGCTGTGAGGTCCACCTGATCCCTTGTATGATCTGGCTTTTTTCCCAAATTAGGGAGCAATCTCTGGAGGAAGGTAATTTTTCCCCAAAGCATAGATGACTCAGGGATCTACGCATTATGCCAGTACCTCCATGTGACAGAGGGAAATTAATTAGCTCAAAATTAGGAGGCCTGAGAGAGAGGGGTAACTTAATGAGATCTTTACAGAAATGTTTATGGGGTCAGGCAGGAAAGAATCTGCCAGAGATTCAAAAGTAAACTAAAAATGTGTTTTATTGAAGGGAATTCACTCATGTATGTACACAAGATACAAACAATCACACATTCACAGAAGAGCTAACTGAAGGATAAAGGGAGGAAAATTATGGATAGCAACACTGAGGTTTTGGGGTTATAATTACCATTCCAGAAGAGTCATGAAGAAGCAGTGAAGTTGTTCTAATAATCAGAGCAACAGCAGTGCCACCATCTGGCAAAGTACTGCATTTGAGTGCTTAAAACCAAGGATTAATAAACTCTATGTCTCTCCTTGAAGGGGTGTGAGTTAATTGCTTTCTGGTAGATTAAACAAAATGGGGCTGGAATGGACTGATTGTTTCCATGTCTTGACTGGGTAATTTGACTGGGCAAGGTTTTGGTAGGAAATGCACACAGCAGATGTGCTTGCCTGCTGTATCAAGGTCTGACTGTTGTTTTCGTTGAGAGGATTAGTTTATTGCCACTAAGTCAGGCTTTCCTGGCTAATTCTCAGTGAACTTATGACCTGCCCATGCTGAGGTTACCTTTGACCTGCTTTCCAGCTGGCCTCCTTTCATTTCAGTTATAAGTGTGTATAATTTATATTATATACCAAATAAACACATCTGCCAATTAATATCTTTTGCCAATTAAATCATATCAAAGTGTGTGGGTGTATGGCCTGGTAACAGTTAAAACAAAAGATAATTGCATGAGACATGTGGACAAGATCAATGTATATTAAAATGCAAACAAAGTTATTTTTTCCTCATCCTTATGTGGGCTCCCACTTTCAGTTGTATTTCATGGAGAAGTATAGAACAGCAACCTCAAAGAAGATCCTGTTTTCCCCAGAACAGTGTCTGTAAATCAGAGGTAGATCTAGGGTGGAGCAACTGGGGAGCCTGCTCTGGGAACCAATGTCAGCGAAACACAAAAACGAGGAATCCCCTCACCTGTCCCCACCACTGTTCATCCCACTTACCTCTGCCCGCTATTGACCTCACCCCCACTGCCTGCCCCTCCTCCATTCATCCCACTAGCCCCACCCACTTCTGCTGCTAGTGTGATAACTGAAGCCCCTGTCAGAGCTGCTGCTGCTGAGCAACAGCTGTTGGTCGCTGTTGCTCAGGGTGGAGATGACAAGCAGCAGCTGTTGGTTCCTGTGGCACTGGATGGAGATGAGTCCTGCAGCTCAAGAGCTCCCCCTGCTGCCATGGACCAAGCAGGCGCAGACGTCCCTCTGCCTGCTCCTTTAGAGCAACAGGGATCCGATTCTGTGCCTGCTCCTTTGGAGCAACAGGGATCTGATTCTGAAGAGGCTCTGGAGCCTGGTTCAATAAGCCCCCAATCAAGGTGGAGACTCAAAAGGGCTGTACAAAGGGAGGCTTCCTTGGCTAAGTTTAAGAAGCAGTGACTGGACACACCTGTGCCTGAGGCTATATAACTGCCTGCCTGGAAGCTTCCCTTTGCTTGTGGCAAACTTCTTACAAGCCTTTCTCTTGCCTGTACCTTGCTCCCAGCACCTGGTTCCTGATACCTTGAATTGGTCTCTGGACCCTTGACCCTTGGCTTTGGAACTCTGACTATGGCTTCGCTTGGCGCTCTGGTAAATGGACTTCCTTGAGTACGTGCTTGCTTGTCTCCTCCTGGCTGGACTTTGCTGGCTCTCCCACTCTCTTCTCCAGGCTGGCTCACCGCCTGGGTCTCTGAACTTGACAGCTTGCCACACTCATTTCTGCCATTCACCCCACCCACTTCTGCCCATGACTTGCCCCACCTGCCTCCATTTGCCCCTCCCCTGACCACCCCCAATTGCCCTGACCAATTCCACCTGCTGGTTGCCCCACCCTCACCTGTTGCCTTGTTCCCTTGCCCTGGGTGCCATTGCCCTCCATCCGCCACTGCTGAAAATGCACTTAGATAAATTTTAAAATAAATAATTAGTTCTTGCTAAACATTTTCTAATCCTTGGTTACAATCCAAAAGAACACCTGAAACTACTGCAAAGGATAAAGAACCTCTTAAAAGACAGAGGAGAAAGGGAAACAGGTGTAAGTCTGACATTTAAAATCACTTCATAAATCTAAACTGCTAAAGATACAGCAGAATTTGAACCAATTACTTCTGAAACACAACTACATCTTGAGTATCTCTTATCCAAAATGTTTGGGATGAGAAGAGTTTTAGAGTTCAGATTTTTTCCCCAGATTTTTGAATACCTATATTTTCATATATAAAATGTCCAGGATATTCCTCAGGAGCCAATGAGCAGGAGTGTTGCAGCTACTGCTTCATGCCAAGCACTACACTTGGATTCCCACCATTTCACTGATCCTCCAGCCTTGCATCTCATTAGTTTGCTACTTGTGTTATATATGAAATGTGAGACTGGAGAGAGACTGAGGATCTGAGAGGTGAATGAGCAAGAGTACCACAGCTGCTGTTTCAAAGGCAGAAGCGGGCAGCTGGTGGCAAAAAGTTTTGGTTTTTGGAGCTTTCAGATTTTGGATTTCCAGATAAGAGAAACTCAACCTGTACAAACAGAAATACCATATTAGAGTCAGAGAATGCAGAATCTTTAGATTTAATCTGTTGAAAACATGTAATTTTGTGAAATTTAACAGTACAACAGTGCTAATAAAGGAGTTGCCAAATCTGATTCTGGCAACTACTCTACATCCCCTACTGCACTGGAAAATGTGCATGGCATATCACTCCAGACAAAAGGCTTGCTTGCCATGTCATGGCATATCCATGTAGCCCAGGAGTGGGCAAAGTGTGGTCCTGAGATTGTATGGCACCTCTTTTTCTGGCTCTATTTCATAGCTGTCAACCCTCCTAGACTCTCCAGACCTCCTCTTTCTCCTCCTCTTTTTAAAAAAGGTGAGTTGGCACTCCAAAAAGCCTCCAGGAATAATAATTCATGTTTTCAACATGTTGCAACCCTTCTGCATTGTTTAATAAAAATAAACAAATAACTGCTTTCAATACAAGAAGTGAACTTTGGGTGATTTCCATTTTGAGGGGGTATTTTTGGCAGTCCTTGCAGTCTCGGGGGGCTTGGGTCAAAAATAATTGGACACTGGACCCACCAAAGTTGCACACTCCAGTGTAACCCAAAAGAACCCTACTGTAAAAATTCCCCTTGCAACCTGATGAGACTTTCACAAGATATGATTGGACGTGATGCTTGCACAGTTTCTCAGCAAACAAAGGGTGTTTATTATGGCCTTTCTTATTGCTCCATGGCATCATTTCTAAAGTCCCTTCTGCATTACACAATATCACTGATGAATTAGAAATCTCAGTATCTCTGTGTGTACATGCACACAAACACATGCGTGTGTGTGCTGCGTTTTCCCAATCAACACTTGTCAAGCTCTGTTTGAACCTCTCTTGGTGCTCAAATGTCATCCTGCCAGAATTCATTACATCCTATTAATTAATTAATTAATTAATTAATTAAAATATTTATACAAAGCAGGCTTTGTTAGATGGTGTTAAAAACAACATTTAGAAAACCATCTCTGGATGGAGAAAGGAGTCTCTGATGGCAAGAGTTAAGCGTGGATCTCCTGTTTCCAGATTAGCAACAAATGACTTGTGCTGCATTGTTAATTCTAGCATTACAACCAGAGAAATATTAAATACAGATAACTGGGGAATCTGATGGCCTGAAATAACTGATGATTGCACAAGACATGCAGATGGGGTGAGAAAGCTTAAAACGAAGCCATTCCTACTGCAAGGTGTGAAAAATTGTGAGGTCAGCTGAAAATCTACGTCACATTACACTACAGTCAGCAATCAAAAGAAATGGTAAAACATTTAGCATCATTTTTAAAAATTCACATGCATATCAACATTTTGAAAGCAACCAAAGAAAGCTGCATACAAATAGGCTGTGAATCCTAGTAGCAAATTGCTGAACAGTAAATTACAAAAATACAAAAGAGAATGCTTTTGGTTTCCACAATATTTGTGTGTATACATTTATTTATAATAGCCACAATTTGTTGTGTTGATGAAATGCTATATATTGTAACAATCACCATAATAAAAAGCATGCATTAATAAAGACATGAGTCAAATGTAAATATTTTTTCAGCCATTATTCAGACTCTAAGTTCATATTGTTGTTTTTAATATACACTATTAATATACTATGTTTCTCTAAAGAACAAAAATCAACAAACAAAAATAAACAAAACATAACAGGTCCCTGCACTATGGAACTAGAGGAGACAGCTTAGCTTTTTCTAATACATCACCCATAAACTTCAAGTTCCATAGATACTAAAGTAATGTCTGTTTTGCCAGTTGCCCTATTCATGTACCTACAAATAACAATTGTAACTAATGTAGAATGAATGCCATTCCTTAATTCAAGGATAGATGAGGTGCTACCACAGTATATCAATTATTTTATACAGTGCTCCCTTTAGTATGTGCTCATGTGAGCTTAAAATCTATATGCAGCCAGCTCTCCACTTTTGCTGGTTTGATTTTCATGAATTTGATTATTACATCTCCAACCCCTGCCCTCCCCAACTCAGGTGCTTCTTTTCTGGGGAACTGTCCCTCCTAGTGGCTCTGATCAGGCTATGCAGTCCTTTAAAACTTATCCTTAGTCCTCTTCCAGTAGCAGCTTCCTGGCCAGCTAAAGACATCTCACTTTCTCTGTACCAATTTCTCAGTACCACAAACCCTGTCCTAGAATCATAGAGTTGGAAGAGACCACAATGGCCTTTGAGTCCAACCCCCTGCCATGTAGGAACACACATTCAAAGCACACCCAGCAAATGGACATCCAGCCTTTGCTTTAAAATCTCCAAAGACGGTGACTCCACTGCACTCTGAGGCAGCATATTCCACTATCTAATGGCTCTTGTTCCTGATGTTTAGATGAAATCTCTTTTCCTGTAGTTTGAATCCATTGCTCCATGTCCTAGTTTCTGGAGTAGCAGAAAACAAGCTTGCTCCATCTTTAACATAACATAGCTATCATGTCTCCTCTTAACTTTCTTTTTGTCAGGCTAAAAAGACCTAGCTCCCTAAGCCATTCTTCGTAGGGCATGGCTTCCAGACCCTTTATCATTTTGGTTGCCTTCCTCTGGGCATGTTCCAGCTTATCGATATCCTTCCTGAACTGTGGTGCCCAGAACTGGACACAATATTCCAGGTGAGGTCTAACCAAAGCAGAATAAAGTGGTATTATTATTTCCCTTGTTCTCAACACTATACTCCTGTGTATGCAGCCCAGAATCATGTTGGCTCCTGATGCCTCCCTCACACCCAAGGAAGGAGATGGTTAAGAGAGAAGATGTAGCAAATCACTATGCCAAACCACCCCTTTTCCCTGTCCTTTCCCTGGCTTGGTTTGGACCCTGACTGTCATTCTCCCCACCATGCTCCAGCTCTCTTCCCAGAAACAAACACACATTTTGATATCTACAATTTGTGATTTTGCCCCTAACAATGGATATTGAGAAGTGTATTGTCTGTGCACCAGGACTGTCAATTTTGTTATAATAGCTAATAGCAACCCTTCATTAATTTGTAAAATCCACTTTGCAACACCATGGTACCTGATATGACAGATATCAACACATCTTCTGAATTCTTGTATTAATTATGTATTATGTGAGCAAGTACTTTCTTTGGTCTGTCCTAAATCTATTTCTCTGGGTAACATGGACGGCCTGGGTGTCAGGAACGAATTCACACACAAATAGTGCGATGCATAAAGTACAATTTATTTGGAGTGAAGTACATGTAATGACTTTAGTACGAAGACTGAAGGAAGGCAAAAGTGATTGAGCTTAAGATTCCCCCAAGACCCCTCCCTCATCTGGAGTGCCTAGGAATCTGGAGGCTATTATCAGTGCATTCCATTCCAGTACCAGGCAGTGTTTACCTAACAGTTCTCAGCTATATCTACTACATACTACATAGCCTATAAACATATCATAGAGGGTAAGCAGACACCAGGAGTGGGGAAACTTCCCATCCTCCCTCCCTCCCTCTCTATATGTATATATATATATGTGCACTGGGGCAAAAAGTGCCTCTATCATGCTTCTAGCCCTTCTGCATGCCCAGGAAGGACAGGAGCGTCATGTGATCAGGGGTCATTGTTGGGTTATTGGTGGTGACAGGAGAGAATTGGGACCACAATTACATCATGCAGAAGTGTCATTGTGGTCCTGCTCCTTTTGTGTCCCCATACCTGGATGCAGTCATGTGGAAAGAACCAATGATCCCTGATCATGCAGCACTCATATAAGAGTCCAGTTATTTTTCAAGCTAAAAGACTGGCAAAAGAGAGGTGGCCTAATTGGCAAGACTGAACCGGGTGCAAAGAAATGATGCATACATTGCTTACTATGTGTAAATGACACACACAAATAATAATGGGCGAAGGAAAGGCTTTGGTCTCAGGATAAATAGCAAAGTGACCAGAGTTTGCTTCATTTTCCCTTCCCATCCCAGAAGACGTGACTTGGCTTGCTTCACTTAGAAATAAATGAGACAAACAAATGAGTCTTAGAACAAACCAAGCCTGAACTCTGCTAGCAGCCAAAATGACCACACTGAGACTATTTTACTTTGGACATATCATGAGATAACCTGATTCATTGGAAAAAAACAATAATGCTTGGTTGAAGGCAGTAGAAACAGGCAGTTGGAAAAGAGGAAGACATTACAAGTGGATTAATTCATTCAGTTAAGGAAACCTCTGCCCTTAGTTTGTAGGACCTGAACAGGGCTGTTAATAACAGGATCTCTTGGATATCTCTCATTCATACGGTCACCATAAATTGAAACTGACTAGATGGTACCTAGTGACAAACCAGAATCTAGAAAATGTAAATAGTTCAAGGAAGAAATAAATTTTATTGCAATGTAGAAAGTGGAGTCGGAGAATAATGAAAGATTAGAGAAATGCCTCAGAAAAGCACCTCTGCGCTGCAATTATGCATTGGGAAAACTTAAATCTAATGGGGGAGTTAGCACTCAGAAAAAATGAGTATATGGCCCAAGTATGGCTATGAATGGCTATATCTAATGTAAGGAAAAACTGTGAGATGGCTCCATTCAGTTTAATTATATCCACATTTGCAGGGGGCAGTACCTGACAGAAGGGAATGTAGTCTTTACCCTTGTCTTAAGCCAGATATTTAGAAATAGATAAAATTAGCTTCTGGGACTTAGTCTTACTCCAAAGACAGGGAAGACAGGGAAGTATTGCCATCCCTGCCCAGGTGATATAGAAGTTGTTTTATCAACAGGGTTATACTTATCAGACCTTCTTCACTAGGGAAACCAAAGCAGTATTGATTTATGAGTATCCAATCTATTAGCTTTGATAGCTTGAAATGACCATTGTTTATTCTGTTGTAGGCAATCTGCAGCATAGCTTGGTTTGCTTGTAGAATTCTGTTGCAGCTTCCTTTCTCCAGCTCCTTTAGAGTTACTAATGGACAGCCGCTGGAACCGTTTATGGTGTTTTGCTACTCCTCAAATTTTCCTCCTTTTTGGGTCTTATGCTATTAACTTGAATTGAGCTCTCTTCCAGCTCTCTACATATTTCTGCATAAAAGTGTCAAAGGAGTGCTTGAAGAGCTAAGTTGTTTAACAATTTTTTCTAAGCATTCATAAACTGAAATAACAGCATGAGCTGTTAAGAAGCACTATTTTTCACAAAGTCTGGCTGGGAGAATTGTTGCTCAGTGTGTTGTTTCTTTTCAGTAATAAACAAATTCTCAAGAAATGTCTCATCTGCCCCATTTAGACCCCAAGGACACTCCTTCCTGGTGAGAATGTTACCCCACTGGCATACCCTATCCCAGGGACTATAAATTTGATATCAGATGTGCCCGCCATGCCAGAGTGGTTGCCCAGGTGGGTACGTAGGCAAAGAGGTCAGACAACCGAAAACAGATGAAGACCAGAAAAATCCCCAGTCATGTAGCCCAAGGAGACCTCAGGCTATACACATCCACATAAACAAAGTGTCCTCAGCCAAGAATAGACAACTTGAGGGGATTAGCATGTTTTCCCCAGGTTGAGCAACTTTGACTCTGGAAAATCCTACAAGGCAAGGTCTATCTACATAAACCAATACTGCAACCCAGCATAAACCAATCATGCAAACTACCAAGTTGCCATTGTATGGCATTCCTTCCTTTGGTGTGGCCATTGTTCTTCCCAGGAGAGGGCCTGCCCTTGAGGTACTTTCTGCCCTATAAGCAGTCCTAGTTTTTGAGAGTCTCTTCAGAGAACTCCCCACCACGCTAGCAGACTGGCACTCTGTTAGTTGAGTAATCCCCTCAGCTGTCTCTTTGCTGAGCTCTGTTCGTCTCGCTACTTCCTGGACCGAAGACTTCAGGATAGGTGCAGTATCACCACCTCTACCCTTTGCTATATCCTCTATCCATTTTTCACCTCTTTTCCTTCTCAATAGGCTTTGTGCATGTGTGTGAGTGAGTGCGTTGGTGCGTGGTACTATATTAATTTAATAAAATTCATTTATTTGGTACATTTGTCTGGCTTTTTGCTTGGTCTGACCCTGTAAAGTTGGGTAAAAGATCCTGCTGGGTTACCCTGCCCCTCGTTTTGCTAATGCCAGTGTTCTGCTAATTTCCCCAACCTTTATAACTTGGAGCAAATCAAGTTGTCCCCCATGGGACCCCCAGAAGTCAGGGTAAAAAGAAGTCAAACTATTGTCAGAATTTTCCAAGGGCTCAGATAGAGGCTCATTTTCTATGTCCAAAGCTGAGAAATGGTTAGCAGTAGGAATTGCAAACACTGAGTTTGTCTTTGGGATACTCACAGTTTCCTTGCAGATAAGCAAGTCATCTATCTCAAGCTGTTTAGAGACTTTGTTGTGCCTAGCTGTCACTGGGCTTGTTCTGGCACATTTTTTTATTTCCCATTTAAAAATTATTACTAATTAACCCAGGAGAGGGGGAAAAAAGTTCAAAGTTGTGAAGTGATATATTTCCAAAGATTTGCAGTTCTTAGCTTCTGTCTCCCATCTAAGAGAATTGCTGGCAGAATGGCTGGTGATAAGTACAGGAAAAAATAATGTAAGCAGTCCAAGGTTTCCAAAACAATAAAAAGGGAGAGGAGAAAATGCTGCACAGCATGATAGCCGGCTTATGAGAAAGCAGGACCAAAAGGAAAAGAAGAACAAAAACAAAAATATCAGAGCTTGCTAAAACACTTCATATCACTCCGGAGCCATCTAGTAAAACATTCCCCTCTGCTCTGTTTGCCTCCCTCTTTATTAGGAACTGCAGGCTTCATTTCCTAAACTTCATTTTGGTTTCGTCTAAAAAATTTCATTTTAAAAATGAATACAACTCATTTGGTTGAGGACAAAAATTTAACCAAACTTTTCTGCTCCTCTTTGGTGTGAAAAGCACCCAAGTTCATTATATTTGCAAAAGAAACTCAAGACCGTGCATTGAAGAAACATACCCCACCCCACCACCCTCTAAACATTTGGTATGAGCAACAAAAGCAGTCAGCACAAGAGTGGACGATACTGTCTTTCACTCACATTTTCCATGGTAGAGAGTCAGAGGGAGTAGAAAAAGAGAGCGACCCATTCCTTCACTAGGGTACAATTTTTAAAAAAAAATATATTTATTAAATGTTGTGACACTGTAGGTTTATTTCCAGTCTCTTAAGTGGACTTCCACCTTTGCAAAACTGGAAATTCCCTCCCAGTGTTTTACTAGGGTTCTTGCCAGCCTCCCAAAGCTGATTCCCACGCTTGGAACGACTGGCAATCTCCCCAGCTCTATCGGTATGCTGCCACACACCCCCCGTATTATGAATTACTTAGACAGAACAGGAGGGACTCTGCCTAATCTCTAAGCGTAAGGATCTTCCCCCTCCTCTTTCACCTGAGTGAGAGAGGTCCTATGTAGCGTGTGCCAACCCTGGCATGGAAATGGAGAGAAATGGAGGTTTATAGAAGTGTTTTAATCAAGACATGCAAATAAACAATATATACTTGGGAGACTCCCCTCTCCTAGGTGCACTTAGTTACAAGAATTTACAAAACAGATATAACAGCGCAGATACATTCTTAAGATCAGCCAGTTCCCAAAATAACAACATCCCTAACGCGACTAACTACTTATTTCTAGTTACTCACAATTAGGTTATAGGCGTAGATGGTCTAAAGGAGGAGGGGGGGTTCAGGAGACACAGCATGCCTGCCAGCTCAACTGGGCCAGCTCTCCCCTCTCTCTTTCTCTCTTTCTCTCTCTCTCTCTCTCTCTCTGGCCACATGGCCTCTCAGAAGTTTTATATTTTCCTCCTTGGAAGGACCTGGAAGCATCTCCAAGATGCCCGCCTCTTCCTTTTGGTTGGTCAATTCTCACCTTGTGACCTGTGATACTGACCCTTTCCTTTTGGTTGGTCAACTCTCACCCTGTGACCCTTGATGTAATCCTAACATCTCATTAACCCTTGGTTTACCTGAAGAGAGAAGTATCTCCCTTTGATAAGCCTAGATAATGGGAAGCCCCATTATCACAAATGTATATAAATAAAATACAAACAGGATGGTTCAAATAATGTTCCTCAAAATCAACAATGAATCATTCATCTAAGCAAAATTTTAAAACACTCTCAAATTTTTAGATAATAAATTGAAAGGTCATATCAACACATCTGATATCCTTAAATAATATCTATTTACAAAGTTACAAGATTTTTAATTTCCTCATTAATCTGTCAATAGAATTATAACTTATTTATAATCATATATGTCGTAAGTTTAACATAGTCATTAATCATGATTTAAAATCTTTTATCCACTTTAACTTTCATGTCTAAGAATAAGGGAGATAAAATATTTGTTAGAAACTCTCCAATGCCATTCAAAATATATCTATATATATAAATATATAGACACACATACCATACATATCTATAATTATGTAACTAGAATCCTACTGTCTGAAACAAAATATATGTTCATTCTATTTAAAAGAATTGTAGACCATATATAATAGATATTTATCTTTCTCTAGTCATAATCTATTAGTTTAGATCTATACTTCTGGTTTATTTTACCAATCTCATATAAAGTTAGCCCAAATCCTAGCACATTAAAAGTTTAAACAGATACGCCTGTTACCCCAAACAGCCTCTCACAGGGGTGAAATCAAATTCCAGGTATCACGACTCTGGTTAATTGAGTTGTGGGATATTATTTCTGTCAATCTGTCCAATTCTGCAGTTTCATAGAGTTTCACCAACCAGTCCTCAATTGATGGTACCACTGGATTCTTCCATCTCTGTGCCAGCGTAATTCAAGTTTTAGTTATCATGTATAATAGTGCTTGTTTTTTGGCTTTCTTTAATAGTTTTAATTGAGGAGAGCTATCTATCATATTCAACAAAGCATGGTGGAAATTGAACTTTTAGAACTTCTGTTATCTTATTATGAATGTATTTCCAGAATCTTTTTAGCAAGGAGCATTTCCATCATTAGTCGTATAAAATTCCTGTTTCATTGCATTTCCAACAAATAGGATTTTTATTGTTTGTCATTTTTGCAAAGTGCAGCAGAGATAAGTGCTACCTATATAATAGTTTTCTCTTAACTTAGCTGGCTTCACAATACTCAAGGTATTGTTCCAGGAATTTTCCCATTGGTCTAGATCTATTGGAGACCCCAGGTCTTTCACCCATCTGATCATGTTGTTCTTTACTAAGTCTTTTTCTTGGTTGAGTCTTAATAACAGTTTGTAAATTTTCCCTATTTTATTATTAACACTATCGGGTAGGATTTTATCAAATTCCATAGTTTTAATTCAATGCTGTAGACTTTTTTTCTATCTTGATTTTTTCTAATAGTTGTCTATGGAGAAGTCAGTGTGTATTATATCCTTCTTCAGATAGTTCTTGTTTAGATTTAGGTTCTAAACTGACTCATCTTTTATCTTTAGAAGAACATGATAGATTATGCATCTATTCCAACTCGGCATTTCTTGTCGGTAAAAAGTTTCATGGACTTCATGGACTGATTTCCATAATGGAATTTTTGGATAGAGTACTGATTTTTATTTTATCCAAACTCTTAATAGAGATTTTCTTTTAAAAATGATTTGCAAAGTCTTTATTGATCTTAGCTTTGTCATATATAAGATAGGCATGCCAACCAAAGGAAAGATTTGATTCTTCAGCCTGTAATAATCTTTTCTTTTTCAAAAAGATCCATTCTATAAGCCAGTGTAGGCAATTTGCGTGGTAATATAGCTTTAAATCTGGAACGCCATCCCTCCTCTCTCTTTGGTATCTTTTAGTGATTGAAGTTTTATTCACGACTTTTTCCCATTCCAAATAAATTTTCTCAATTCTTTATTCCATTCTTGAAAAGGTTTATCATTTGTGATGGTAAATTCTGAAATAAAAAACTCATTTTAGGCAGAATATTCATATTTATGGCTGTTATCCTACCCAGTAGTGAAAGATCAAGTTTGTCCCAGCTTTGTAGTTCCTTTGAAATTTCTTTCCATACTATTTTATAGTTGTTTTCGAAAAGGTCTGCGTTGTTTTTCATGATATGAATGAGTAGATACTTGACTTTTTTTGTTAAGGTGAAGCTAGTAATTATTCCAATCTCGCTCTCCTCTAGTCCTGTAAGATTTTTTGTTAACAGTTGTGTTTTTTCTTTGTAATTTTAAAACCTGAATCATCTTCAAACTCTTTCAATATTTTGAGTATTCTATTGGCATTAGATCTTTGGTTTTCTGATATAATGACAATGTCATCAGCAAAGGCCAGAGTTTTGTAGGTTTCTGCTTTATCTTGACTCCATTAATATGTTGATCTTCTTAGATTTTTATTAATAAAGTTTCTATTACTATTAAAAACAGTAACGGGGAGAAATGACAACCTTGTCTGGTTGCTTTATTTATACTTATAGTCTTTGTTTTCTATCTGTTAACAAGTATTTGTGCCTCTTGTCTTGAATAAATGGCTTGGATCCATCTTATAATATTTTCACCCAATTCTACCTTCCTGAAAACATTAAACATATATGACCAGTTTATGTTATCAAAGGCTTTCTCTGCATTAGAAAGGCCATTATAAGTTTCTTCTCTTTGTGTGTATGAAAATGTTTGATAATGTTCAATAACAGGCAAATGTTGTTCTTCATATGTCTTTTAGTGGAAAGCCATTCTTGTCTTCACGAATCCAAGATTGCAGAACCTTTTTTAGTCTTTCTGCTGAGATAGTTGTGAATATTTTATAATCTACATTTAGTAGTGAGATCGGTCTAAAATTCTTCATTTCAAATATATCTTTACCTTCTTTTGGAATTAAAGTAATATTTGCTTGACACCAGGAGTGGGGTAAGTTCTTGTGTATTATCTCATTAATTATTTTTTGTAGCGGTGTAATCAATTGCTCTGTGAAGATTTTATAGAAAGAAGAGGTAAAGTCATCTGGGCCGGGAGCTTTCCCATCTTTCAATTCTTTGTTGCATTAGAGATCTCCATCTTTGTGATTAGTTTATTTAGATCGATCTTTTGTTCCATCAGTTTTTGTAGATTTACTTTGTATAGGTAGTCCTGAATGTGCTTATCAGTCACTGGTGTCTCTTTAAATAATTTTGTGTAGTATTGGGTGAATATTTCTTTGATCTTATTTTGCTGTTGGTAGATAATTTCCCCATCTTTAATTCTGGAGATCAATCATTTTTCTCTTTCTTTTTTCTATCTTTGAGAGAGCCATTTACCGGGTTTATTGGCATTCTCAATGTGTCTTTGTTTCAAAAATTTAAGCTTTCTTTCCATTTCATATGTTGTTTGTATATCTAGTTCTTTTTGTAGTACTTTTATTTCAGTAAGAATTTTGGTATTTTTTGAGTTCAGTTGAATTGTTCTTTTTGCTTTATCTCCTCTAGAATTTCTTTCTCTTTCTATTTTCTCTGTCTGTTGGATTGTTTGTTGAATAAAAAACCCTCTCATTTCTTACTGTAGTTTCTAGTCCGGACTTGTGCTATATTAGATATCATTTGATATCAAGAATTTGGCCTTCACTACCCATTCCTCTCCATGTGCTTGTGAGGTCCCCGGACAAGCATGCACACGGGCACGGCTGAAAATAGCTGAACCATTCAAAACCAATCCAGGTAGGCCAGTATTTGCTGGACTGCAGCTTCAGGAGACCTCCAGCCAAGTACCTTATTAAGATCACATTATGTATGCATGCTGTTTACAAAAGATCCCCTGCGTCGAGCAGGCAGCCTGACAAGCCGAATATTCAACTCTCAAGCACTTCGTGTTTGCATACTGTCTACTCTATTGACAATGCTGTCATAACTCAATCATGGAAAATACTGACCTTTTGCAGGCTTTGTCTCCAGCCTGAAACCCATTGTATTCCCCGGGAACAGACTAACCTACAGGCACATTTTTCGCTATAACATCCCCTGATTTTGAACGCTTTCTTGGATCGCTCTGATTTCCATCCCGCCTTGCTGTCGGTCCATTTGATGAGCCTTCCCCTCAGCTCCATGTGCTGAGAATCTCCACTTCTACGGACTTTTCTTTGGACTTTCCAGGCTCCAGGACAAGTGTAGTATTTCCCGTGCAATACCTCCTCTTAAAACCCTCTATCCAACTCTTACCTTTCTTTCAATAGGTCTGTGTGAGTGTGTTGCATACATATGTTGTGACTGTGTTTATCAAAATAAAGGAAAACAATCTAATTTTACTTCTGTTTGCTCATTGACTTGGCCTGACCCTGTAGACATTGAGTTCAAGATCTTGCTAGGTTGCTCTGCCTCTTGCATTGCTTAGCTTGTGCTCTGGCTAATTCCCATACTTCAGTAACTGGAGCACATTGAGGTGTCCCTCATGGGACCCCAGAAATCAGGATAACATATTACTGCTTTAGCCATGTCCCATACAATGTCATTTGGAGTCTCTTCTCTCATGTTGATGGTAAAAAAAATTTGAAGTTCTTATTTGGCCTTGGAGACTATTTTATCATTGCATAGAAGGCAGTCTTTTAGTCTCCAAGTATATTCCATTTTTCTTATTTCCAGTGTTAGTAGAATAGCATTATGATCTGAAATTGACTTTGGAAGTATTTGCATTTTCTTTATATTTTTATTCAGGGTCATAGATGTGAGAAACATATTTATGTGGGACCATGAATGATGAACATCCAAGTAAAAAGTGAATTCTTTCTCATGTCCGTATAGTTATCTCCAAGTATCATCAATTGATAGGTTATCCATCATCTCAAGAAATGATTTGGGTAATTTCCCCCAATTTCTTTTCATTTCTTTCTCTTCTGATTGATCTATATCAGGGTTTATTACTCCATTCCAGTCTCCCAACAAGATTAGTTGTTGGTAGTCATAGTCCAGAATCTTAAGTTGTAGCTTTTCATAGAAGTCACTCTTGTTTTCCAAAGGGCCATATATATCAATCAGCAATATTTTAGATTGTTGGAACTCAGTCTCCATGGCCAAAAATTGGCCTTTTGTCTCTTTAAATATTTCTTTTGGATTATAGTTTTTCTGGACATATAATGTAATGCCTAATGTAATTAGGGTACAAATTTTTAAGGCCTCCTTGTCTCCTGGGTTACTCAGTCTCCCAGCTGCAAATGCTGCAGTCAGAGGAAACAAATTAAACATGCCAATTTGGAAGTAAATATGTCAAATGGGAGCCTTTGGTTATGCTCTGTGACAAAGGCAACTGATAGCAGTGATTTCTTATTATAGGATCTGATCAATGTCGGGATCATCCACTTGGGCCCAGAAGACCCTGCACCTTGTAAGGAGGCCAACAGGTATGTAACAGTCAGCATGAGTTGAGCAGGCGGGGAACAGGAACTAACAGCTTTGCCCCACTGTTGAGCAGCTACATGTTTTAAATGGGTGTTTAACTTGCCAAACCTCACTTTCTTTGCATCTGTGAAAAAAGAAAATTTTTGAATGTATGGCAAAGAGGCTATTGATTCAGCAAGGATGCCAGCAGCCTCAATAAGTTGCCTAACAGGAGAAAGTACGTGGAGATAGGGGAACAAAGAAGCATTTTTTAAGTCAAAAAGTTTATTAAAAGCTGGAATGGTGGAAGAGGAAAACAACTTTATTTGAAAAAGTCAAGAAGACATTAATATTACTACTACTAATAAATACTTTCTCTACTGTGACACTGCTGCATTTGCCGTGGTACTGAGAGATACTGATATTGAGAGATTGCTGATGTGATTTGATGTGATTTGGTTGCTATGGGAACTACAGTAAAAATATTTCATAATGCCACCTCAAACAACTAGAGCTACAGAAGCAAAGAGAGTTGCAGAAACAAAGAGATCATCAGTACAAATATCTCCTGAAAAGGCATTATTACCGTAGTTTCTAGTCCAAACTTGTGGCATATTAGATATCACTTGATATCAAGAATTTGGCTTTCACTACCCATTCCTCTCCATGTGCTTGCGAGGCCCCCGGATGAGCACGCACATGGGCATGGCCAAAAATAGCTGAACCATTCAAAACCAATCCAGGCAGGCCAGTATTTGCCGGACTGCAGCTTCAGGAGACCTCCAAGCAAGTACCTTCTTAAGATGTATGCATGCTGTTTACAAAAGATCCCCTGCCCCGAGTAGGCAGCCTGACAAGCCGAATACTCAACTCTCAAGCACTCCGCATTTCCATACTGTCTACTCTATTGACAATGCTGTCATAACTCAACCATGCAAAGTACTGACTTTTTGGAGGCTTTGTCTCCAGCCCGAAACCCATTGTTTTCCGTGGGAACAGACTAGCCTACAGGCACATTTTTCCCTATAAGATCCCCTGATTTTGAGTGCTTCATTGGATCGTTCTGACTTCCATCCTGCCTTGCTGTCGCTCCGTTTGACGAGCCTTCCCCTCAGCTCCATGTGCTGAGAATCTCCACTCCTACAGACTTTTCTCCAGACTATCTTGGCTTCAGGACAGGTGTAATATTTTCCATGCAATACCTCCTCTTAAAACTCTCTATCCAACTCTTACCTTTCTTTCTTAGGTCTGTGTGAGTGTGTTTGCATACATACGTTGTGACTGTGTTTATCAAAATAAAGGAAAACAATTTAATTTTACTTCTGTTTGCTCATTGACTTGGCTTGACCCCATAGACATTGGGTTCAAGATCTCGCTAGGTTGCCCTGCCTCTTGTACTGTTTAGCTTGTGTTCTGCTAATTCTCATTCCCCATTGTGAGTACATTGAGGTGTCCCTCCTGGGACCCCAGAAATCAGGGTAACAGCATGTTCATTAGAAATGACCTGAATGGCAGAAAAAATAAAATTGATGAGGAAAGAATTTATAAAACTATTTGAGAGAAAGGAGAAAATGAATCAAATTTAAAGCAAGAGTTGAAGTAGGAAGTAAGGCAAGAGATTACAAGAGAAGTCAAATAAATAAAGCAATCATTTGGTCAGTTGGGAGAGGAAATAAAAGAAACTAGTGAGACAGTTGAAAAATTGGAATTTGAGATAGATGAATTAAATAAAGGGGATGAAAAGCATTTGGATAATTTGACCTGCATGGAATTGAGGGAAAAGGGATTGAGTTTCAGGTTGATTCCAGAAGACTCCCAATAAGCTATCAGAAAATGGCCGACTTCTTGGCTAAATTTTCAGATAAAGACCTGAAGGAAATAGCTCTTGAAGTGGATAGTATTTATAGAATTAATTCCAAAATAACAAGGGTAAGAAATCTACCAAGAGATGTAATTGGTTCATTTTATGAAAGAGTCAGTGAACAAGATAATTCTACAAAAACATTGGGAGAAGAAAATGTCAGTGGATGGTAAACAAATTGCAGTTTTGAAGGAGATACCAGTGAGAATTTTACATTAACAGAAAAGATTATGGCTTCCCTGAAGAAAAGTTGAAACTGAGAAAGATTTCTTTTAGATGGGTGAGAGTAGAAGGACTGAATTTTACTTTTAAACATCAAAAGTTTTGTATTGACTCTGCACAGAAAGTAAGAAATTTTCTGATCAAATAGAGAAGGGATTTGGATGATTCACAGAAGGATAGAGAAGAAGATAAAGAGGAGAAGGAATAAAGACAAGACCAAGATCAGTTTACTTCATTGGAGGGGGAAAAGTTAAAAGCGGAGCAAGGATCTCAAGCAAAGACTGAAGAAGATAATAGAATTACAGGTTCAGGTGGAGAATTACTTGAACAGCAATCCTGACAATGGATTATAAATGTTTTATGTGGAATACAAATGGAGCTAACTCTCTAGTGAAGAGGAGAAAGATATTTCATTATTTTATTTTATTTTTCTCTTATTTGGGGGCATTTTTTAAATTAACATTTTCCAGAAACAAATGCTACAAATAAGTGTGATATATATACAGAGAGAGAGAGAGAGAGAGAGAGAAACAAGATTTAAGCATGCACAGATACCTACGAATTAACATATAAACTGAATAACAATGAAGAAAATAAAAGAAAAAGAAAAAAAACAAAAGGAATGAACTCCTTTCTCCTATATTTGGATGGAATAATCTCCCTATTCCAAGCCTCTCAAAGAAAAAGAAAAAAAAAGGAAGAAATCCAACCTTTTCCTCTTTCTCCCTCCCATAATTCTCCCTCCCATAATTCATACTTTCTAAGAAAGAAAACTTATGAACTTTCTATTTTTGGTTAATGTGCCTAATGCTTTATCCATATTTTTTTTAAAAAATTCTGTTACATTCCATTACCATGTGCTTGCATAATACAAAATAACATTACATCATGAAACACTTTAATAGTGCTAAATAATAATGTAACTGATTCTCTAAAAACTGCCAGATGAAATAATTACTTACTATTTTCACTAGTTAACAATTCCACACATGCCCATATCCTAAAGACATCTATACTAATTTGATTTCTTAAAACCATTACATAATCCATGAACCAATCTATTTATCATCTTTAATCCATATTATACTGCTCTACTTTATTTTAATTTTACTTTGATCTCACACTTCACAGAAAAACATCCTTTCCCTATTCATATGACACTTTAAAAACATCATCCTAACAGAGAACCCATATGTTAGACATATTCCTTTCTTCTTTAATTTCACAAAGCAAATCAGCCCACACATATGACTCCAAAGAATCACAGTCTTGAAACAACATTCTTTTTTTCTTGTTTTGTTTTTCTTTAATTTGCATAGAGATCTCAGTAATGTTTAACACTTCTTCTCCCCTTCATGAACCACAATCTTCCACTCATTCACCAAACCCTCCTGACTACAAATCACTCCACTCTTACTTGAGTTCTACTTCAATTTCTTCTCATTGTTCAGCCATCTGCTTGTCCTCTTGTTTCTTTGCCATAACCCTTTTCAAATCTTGCTCTTTATCTTCTTCATTTCTCCTTCTAATTTCTCATTTCAGTTCCTTAGTTTATTGCTTCAATTCCTTGAATTCTGTTTTCATAATGTTGATCACATATCTAAAGTCTTGCCATATTTATTCCTTGTAAAGAGTTTTCTAAGTATTGTGTGGGAAATTACATTTTCACTCAATCCAGCAATTGTAAGGATAACAATCCAGTTATCTGGAATCTGTCAAGAGGCAGATAACAGCTGATAACAATCAGGTCTTTCTCATGTTTCCATTCCTTTACTTTCATCTTTTTGCAAGTAAGATACAATTCAGTCTATTCAAAAAGTAAATGCAGTTGGATTTTAATTCTTAATTCTTTAATCTTTTTATTAAAATATCAACTCCAGTTGTTAAATATTACTGTCCTTGTCAGTGGGTTTCTTCAGTTTAATGACTTCCAAAATGAATTGATATTTCTTCTTTTAAGAAAGGAATTTCTGCCATAAGGCCATCAGATCTTGCAATCTAAATGGGTATATTTTATGGGAAGGACAAAGTAATCCCCTCAGTCCTTCTCATTTGCATCACATTTACTGAAAAGTAAATGCACAAAATGGGAATTCCAGACCAAAATGCGTAATCCTCCCCTACCCCTTTAGTGTGGGGGTAAAAAATCCAGCCAGAGAAAGCTGTCCTCACTGCAGAGTTGCAGCAGGAGTGTCTGCTGAGCAAACCTATAGGAACTTGTCTCCCTGATATTTCATTATTTAAAAACACTTAACTATGATAGTTTGTTTACATGAAACACATATAGCAAAAGAGATATCAAATATCTGATTAACAAAAATAAGGAGAAGAATTTATTTATCTTTGCTGACCAGAGGAAATAAAATGGAGTGTGCTGTATATAAATCTTTTGGGCCCAGATGATAAAGGCAGATATGTGGGGGTACAGATTGACCTGCAAGGGATAAAGACTCTGGTGTTCAGAGTATATGCTCTGAATGAGGATAGAGTGACTCATTATGAAGAGCTTATGGTGAAACAGACAGGTTTGCCATATAATAATTAGTGACTGATGAGAGATTGGAATGGGGTGGTATCCCCTCACAAAGGCAGAATCTTACAGAAAACTGTTAAAATGTCTCAAGGCAAATTACCAAAGGTCATCTCTGACCTAATCTAAAATTTAGAGTTGGTAAATACATGGGGATATAAAAATAGAAATGTAAAGGAATATACCTATTTTTTCTTAAAGACACAGATAATTTTTGAAAAATTGACATGATATAGGTGTTGAAAATTTTAACTACTAGTATTTTTTAAAAAATGAAGTATTACCAAAGACCTTTTCAGATCATAATTGACTAAACTTAGTCTTTTAAAGAGCAAGGGAGGGTTTCAAGTGGTGATTAAATGACACTGCCTTGCAAAACAAAGATGGAGTGGAGCATTATAAAAAGAATTTTTTGAAAATAATTTGAATAAAGAGACTGATATTAATGTGGTATGAGATACAAGTAAAACTTCTATGAAAGGATGTTTCATTCAATGTAGCACTGAGATTAAAAGAAAGAGGCAAGAGAAAGTTGATTAGATAATGAACAAGTTAAAAACAAGGAGAAAGATTTTGAAGCTGCAAGAGGGTAACACTATAATAACTGATAACTAGAAAATGCAGAAAGCACTTTATTGTTTTTATTCCTCACCCTATAATGACAAGAAACCTCCAGGGAGAAGTTAGAGGATTACATGTTTAGATATAATCTGCTAAAAATTACAGAGGAACAGAGACAAGCTATAAATGCTCTTGTAACAGTAAAAAATTAGTGAAACACTTGAGGTGATGGCTTCAGGAAAGTCACCAGGGCCTGATGGATTTCAGCCCTGCATTACAAATGCTTTGAAGAGAAGCTTTTAAAACCATTACAACAGAAAATGAACTCAATTTTACAAACTGGAAAGATTCCTGATAGTTGGAAAGAGGTAAATATAACTTTGATACTGAAAGAGAACTAGTACTTGACATTGATTTTGACAAAAGACCAATATCGTTGCTGAGTAATTATTATAAGTTATTTACAATGATTTTGACTGATAGATTGAGACTGAGACCATTTCTGCATGAGACTGTTATAGCACTATGATTCCACTTTCAACATCCTATGGAATCCTGGGGTTTGCACATTGGAGAGAGGCTGGCTGACAAATGCCAGAATTCCACAGGATATTGAAAGTGGAATCATAGCGCTAAAACAATCTTGTGCAGAAATGGCCTGATTCTTCAGGATTTTACACATGAAGACAGAAGTAGGTTTTTACCAAATAGGTAACTTAGAGACAATATCAGAAATGTATTGAATATATGGGAATACTTAGAATGGCATAATGAGAAACAGGTTGCATTGATTTTTTTTTTAAATTCAGAAAAGGCCTTTGGTAACTTGAAGTGGACCTCGTTTCTTTGGTAGAGTTTTGCAAGAAATGACTTTTGGCAACAATTTTATCAAATGGGTTAGACTGATATATTCTGTGCAGAAAGCACAGAAAGGACAGTTATCCAATCCACATGAAAAACAATAAGGAATGAAACAAGGATATCTGTTATCCCCATTTCTATTTATTCTAGTACTTGAGGTCTTGAATAGAGACATAAAGCAGGATGAGAAGATTAGGGGCACAGGGATAACAAAAAGTATAAATTAAGAACTTTTGTCAGTGATTTAATGATTACTTTGAAAGATCAATTGGAATTTGCAAAAAGATTAATGAGAAAATTTAAAATATTTGAAGACTTCAGAGGATTTAAGATTAATATGCAGAAAACAGTGTTGTTTGTTAAAAACATGAATATGACACAGCAAAGAGAGCTGTTGGAGAAAACAGGTTTTAGAATTTATAAAAAGGTGGACCATTTAGGCATGACAATGACAAATATGAATTGTATGCTCTTTCAAAATAATTATGTGAGGGCGTGGAATGAAATAAAGAAGCATATGCAAAAATGGGAGAATTTAACATTGTCTTTGCAGTGGAAAATTTCAGCGATAAAAATGAATATGTTACCTAGAAGGTACATAACTTGTTCTTATTCCAGGCAATACCATTTTTCACAAAAGAAATGCAGTTTAAACAGTGGTAGAAGAATATATCTACATTTATTTGGCTAAGGAAAATGTGTAAATCTTGTCTGGAAAATTTAAGATGGATTAAAAAATGTATGGTTTTGAATAAAATAAGACAGAGTTTGAATGTAGTGGTTTGAGCATTGGACTACAGCCCTGGAGACCAGGGTGCCATTCCCTGTTTGGCCATGGAACCCCACCAAGTGGGATCGTCCCACACTCATTCCCAAAAAATGCTGTGATAGGTTTGCCTTAGGATTCCAGTAAGTCAGAAATGTCTTGAAGGGACACAGCAGCAGCAGCAGCAGCAACAACAACATATGATGAGCAGACAATTGGTAAAATGTATGAACTTCTGCTAAAATTTGATATGGAAGTAGAACAAGCAAAAGATTGTATCATAAAATGGGCCCAGAACTTTAGATATAATATTCAAATAAAACAATTGGAATAGATATGATCAAATTTATGTTATGATCTTAAAGAGAACTTCTATAAGGTGTTGATATTTTATAGTGAGTATACGACAACCTGAGCAATTGTACAAGATATATAAAGGAACTGCAAATGCCTGTTTGAAATATTAGGAATAAGAAGACATGATGTACCCTATGTGTTGGACTTGTGAAAAAGCCAAAAATACGGGGTGCAAATACATATATTGATTCAGAGAATTCTAAAGACTATGTTACAGTTAAAACCAGAATTGTTTCTTCTGGAACTGATGTATAAATATTTTAACAAGGACTATAAGAAAGTATTCCAATATATGATTGCAGCAGCAAGATTGTTGTATGCCCAGGGATGAAAGAGCAATACTCTACCTTCTAAGGAAGATCAGTTGTTAAAAGTGAATGAGTTAGTGGAAATAGATAAAATCTCTACACTGATGAGAGAAAAGTCATTAGCAACACTTGTGAAATTATGGAAACATCTAGACTTCTTGGATAGAATAGAGGCAAGTATGTTACCCCAAAAGATGGGTGACTCAGAGCAGCAGAGTGGCAGTCTATGTCCAGTGTACTACAAGTTGCCAGGCTCACTCTTTTCTTCCTTGAAGGAGAAGGTGTTAATGGCTTTCTGGCAGAGCAAACAATGGGGTCCAGAGTGGGCTAATACTCTTAGCATTAGGTGACAAAGCATTGATGGGAATCATGACAGTTTCTTAAGGTCCAGTTAGGAGAGGAAACAAAAGAGAGTTTCAGTGGGAAGAGGGATCAAGTTGATGACCATATGTTGCTCTGTTGAGACAGTTTTGTGTGCTATTGTGTTTGAAGGTAGAGTTGTTGAGGGGATTATTGCAAGCTCATCTGTACTGAAGCTTCTCGACTGATCCCTTGAACTTATGATGTGGCCATGCCCTGAGTTCCCTCTTGACCTACTTTCATGTGTGTTCAGCCAGTCCTCTTTGCAACCATGGCTTTTCAGCCATAACAATGTATGATTTGTACTGGCTATGCCAATTAAATAATATTCATTGCCAATTTTATCTTATCATGGAGTAGAGATGGACAGCATGGTAACAATCCCCTGCCAATTGAATTTTTGTTGTGAGGACACAAAGTTTCATTTTTCCAGGATGGAGCTATAACCTATGGTTGGCTTGGAGGATAGGAGACATGAGGTGACAAGAGAGAAAACATATAGGAAGGAGGGTAAGGGAGTAGTAGGGCTGTGTAGCTCCTGTCAAAAATGATTTATGACCCTCAGATTTGATTGATTTATGACCTGT